>CAUYQV010042487.1:0-11616 GCA_963574575.1 Galagoides demidoff
ATTTGTGAGATACTTAACTTAGAATAATTGCTGCCAGTTCCATTCCAGTTGCCTAAAAGACATTCAAGACATTACTTCATTATTTTTTATAGCTGAGTAGTACTCCATGGTATATATGTACATGTATATATGTGTATAACAAAAACCACTTGTATCCCCTAAAGAAAATAAACAAACAACTGTAAGGATGTCATCCTTCACACATTTTCAAAGCATAGGTGGGATCACAGCAAGTCCTTCCCAAGAAGGCAGGTGGCTATTAGGGTTTGCTTACTCCAGATCCCCCAGAGTCAATAGTAGTGATGACTGGGTGTAGCTAACTATGTAGTGCCAGAGCTGTGGGAATTTTCTCTGGCCAAAAGTAGTGCCAGTGGCAGTGTGTGGCAGGTAGCCAATAAGGAGTGGGCAGACACTTATGGCAGTGGTCAGCAGTTTGGGTGTTTGCCCCTCCCAGGTCCATGGCTGATGGACTACTTGGATAGCAGTAGCAGTGGTTATACTATCTAAATAACATCAGAAGCCTGGAGACTTGGGCACGTGCTCTGCCTGGGTCTAACAGCTGTAATGACCGTAGATGCTCCCTATGATGCAACAGTGGGAGCCAGGTCCATGGATGCTTACCCTTCCTGTGTCCCCAGTGGTTGCAAGATGCACAATACCTTCTCACAAGGTGCACAAGAGTACCCTGACTCCCTGCTCCCTCTGTAGCTGAGCAGGGGAAATTGGAAGGCAACTACAACAGAACTGACCCCCAAGTAGATGAAGTGTGATGGGACTGAGACCTCAGAATGGGCCAGCTTCAACCCTAGAGCTTGCATGCAGGGGGACTTTACTCTCCCAGAGTCCTGCTCCAGGGGCAGGGTCCTTTAAGACCTGTGGAGGTGGTGACAATTGACTGAAGAAAAATAAGGTTAGAAGTGGTGAGAGAGAAAGAGACAGGATACGCAGAATAGAATTTTCAAAGGTGGGAACACAGGGGGTTATTGCCCATTAGTGGAGTTCCAGTGAATGGCCCTGAGTGTTTGTTCCACTCAGCTTTTCTTGAAGGCTATTTCCTCATTAGCCCAGAGGGTAAGCTGAGGAAGGAAACAAAACATCAGCAGATTCTCTGAGTAGTTTATCAGCTCCTATTGTTTCTATAATCACTAACTTTAAGGGCCTGAGAAGTCTTGAGAAATCTAAAATCTGAGCCTTGTGTGGAGGCAACCTCCTGTGTGTGATCACACACACAGATTCCTTAGGGGAGGTTTAATCCCCACTAGTTCACTGGTGAGAAAAGCACCACCAGCATCAGTCTCTGCTAAACAATCAGTGAGACAGAAGAATTTTCCTCTGATCTCCACCCAGAGGCATCTTCCTCTGCTGATTATTGGATATAAGTTCTCCTACTTATATTTCAGGGCTGGAGCTGTTTCCTTGATCTCTGCCCTGGCCAAATACAAATCTCCACAATGGGTATTTTCTGTGGTTGTTGACTGGGCAGAAAACAGTCTAGCTAATGTTTCTTGCCAGGCCTTGCATGCAGTTTCCTCTGTGGCCATTGTCTCTTCAAAGTGTTCACAGACTGAGCAGGGGTATTTGCAAGCTGTATCCCCTACAGGCCAGCCTTCTAGGAAAAGCAGTAACTGCTCAGACAAGGAATTTAGTGACTGATGTAAAAGTAAACTAGATAACCTGCTTTTATTCCACCTTGCTCACCTTATTTCTCTGTTTACTCCTGCACACTACACCTTCTTTTCAGAGCAATAACAATGTAAAGTGTCCTGAGAGTTTCCTATGTCAGTTTGGAGGCCTGCTGTGGTAGTGGAGCCCTTCTGAAGCTCAGATTGCAATACCTGTAGGGAAAGTGTGAACCCTTTGGGTTCACTCTTCTGTTTTTCCCCATGTGGGGGTACCTTTTTTTGGTATCTTGCTAAGCAGGTCACCCTCTTTTTCTCTCCTTCAAGTTGGGTGCCTTCTTACCTTTGTGTTGATTTCCAATGTTCTTTCTCAGACAATTGACCACCAGGTGTATATGTACTAATCACTTCCAGTCCTCTCTGTGAGAGCAGAGTATACAGGATGCTTCTAGTCCACCATTTTGGTCCCTTACCTATTGCATCCATTAATTGATTCACTTGTTCCTATATTAATTTTAAAAGCACCTATTGATAACTCTTCTCTGTCAAGGCCTATTCTATGCTCCGTGTATATGAACAAACACAAGCCCCCAATTTTCTGCTATATGGACCTTGCATTCTAATGGGAGGATAAGTGTAGTGTAGAAAGCATTGAACAGCAAAACAAAACAAAAATGTATCTATATGTGTGTTGTCTTAAACAAGAAAATTCCCATTCAGTATAAGAAAAAAATAAAATTAATAATGTTTTGGGATAAAGAGTAATCATAATTCGGTTACTCTTGTAACCAAAATTTGAAGACCAGCCACACAAAAATCTTGCTGGATAAAGATAACAACTGGTTGAAAGACCCCAACACTTGAAAATGTTGATATTCTTGAAAAGTAGATAGTGCTTATTTTTTTTCAAATATAGCTAGAATGTAGTGAATGAGGGTGGGAATGGAGAAAAAGGAGGTGTGGGTGGTAGCTGACAGATAATTGTTCTCAGTAGGCTAAGGTATAATGAAATCCTTATACTATTTAAGTAGAAATGCCATCTGATTAAATTTATCTATATAACAAAATTCCTCTCACTCAGTAGTGTGTTTCTGGAAAAAGAGGGTGAAAAATAGAAAGAGGTGAATAGAAAAGCTGTTGAAAAATTCTGTAGATGTACTTGGAGGTTACCCTCAAAAGGCAGAAGATGGATGCCTAGAATCAATATTGGAACCTTGAAAAAATCCAAAGAAATGCTACAAAGGACCTGAACTAAGAGTGTGATATATGATAATTGCATAAGAAGGATTGATGATTTTGACAAAAATAAAGAAACATCTATAGATGTTCATTCTGAATCTAGTCTGTCTAAGATATATTTATCTGTATACACTCACACATAGACATAGACTCTACTTTGTTTTAAAAATGCTTTTTAAACAAGCCAAACATATTGCTTTAATTTAAACCATTAATATTTCTGGCACTATATACCCAAGACATAGTGGAATGGCTAAAATTCTCTAAAATTAAATCAAATTCGATCATGCAGTATTTCTGCTTATTTCACATTTGTGTGCACATTTGTATTTGTACTCATTCCTCTTTCTGTCTCTAGACTCGCTAAGAGCTTCTGATTTTCTGTTTTCAACTTAACCACTTTCATGTGAAGTAAAGGCAACCTGATTTTACTTCTTTAATTGGTATTCAAATATAACATTGAATCAGACCATCTTTTCTGTCTCGAATACCATCATTGTAAATATTACTGCATTTAGAAAATGATCACTTTGCCCTTTTTCCACTTAGAATTTCATAATCTTTACAATTCAAAGTAAAGTTGTCTTAGACCTCCTTCCTCGTGTCTTTGAAGAGTCATAATTATCCTAATTAATCTGCCTCAGTGCAATGTTAAAATGTTTTAACACTCCACTTTATCTCCTGAGGAATGTACTTAGTTTCTAAGAAGTTGCCATCTGTTTTTTATTTGAACACTCACTGTAGGTTAAAAACCCACTTGTATGTTCAGTACTATCAACATCATTCATCAAGAACTTCCAGTTTCAGAGGCAAACCCTGAAAAATGACACTAGGAGCTATCAAAGCAAGAACCACAGTGCAGAGAAGATCCAGAATTATACCATTTCCTTTCTCTTCTCTACCTAGAAAACATAGAGAGACTGTTCATGTTTTTTCTACTCATTTATTCTTTTTTAAGTGGACTTCTCAAAATATTCATCAAGCCTAGAGTTGTCTTTGCAAAGCTACTTAATTTCCCCCCAGCTTTCCTTGTTAATGTAGCTATTTTTACAAAGGATTATGCAAATATTGTAATTTGAGGAAAGGTAAGTATGATGATTAGTTAAATGTCACAATAATTTGATTTGTATTAATTTGAAGCAATATAGAGAATGTTTAAATTTGATCTAAACAAGATACAAAGACAGTATCAGCCAGAAGTGTCAGTCTATATCACATAAAGCATTGCGTACATCCAATCCTTTTTAAAAATTATTTTTTTATTGACACATAAGAACAGTACTTATGGAGTACAATAAGATATTTCAATACATAGATAATGTAATGCTCAAATTGAGATAATTAGCATATCTATTGCCTCAAACATTTATCATTGCTTTGTGATGGGAACATTCAAAATCCTCTCTTCCACTTATTTTGAGACATATAATAACATTTCATTGACTAGAGTCATTCTACAGTGTGATAGAACATCTGAATTTATTCTTCCTTTCTAATTGTATCTGTTGTTTCACACTTAGGTTATTTTTATATCTTGAATATAGTTACTAGTGTAGCAATGAGTGTAAAAATGAAGATATCTCTCTAACATTTTTTTTTCATTTCTTGTGAATATACAGCCAGTAGTTATTTTATTTTTTGAGGCATTGGATACTGTCTTCCATAATGGCTGTACTAATTTACATTCCCACTAATAGTGTGTAAAGGTTCCCTTCTCTCCACATTTTCCCCAACATTTGTTATCCTTCTTTTTTTTCTTAATAGTAGCCATTTTTACTTAAGTGAGGTGGTATCTCACTGAGGTTTTGATATGTATTTCCATAATAATTACTGATAATGACCATTTGTCTGATATATAATACCTGTTGCCTATTTGTATATCTTCTTTTTAGGAAACTACATGTATAGTATGGTCTTTTCTCCAATTTTAATCAGACTGTTATTTTTTTTTATTGCTATTGGATTGTTTGAGTCCTTATCAAATACAGAGTTTGCAAATGCTCTTCCATTTTGTAGATTGTCTCTTCACTCCAGCAGTTGTTTCCTTTACTCAGCAGAGGCTGGTTTACTTTGCTTTAGTTCTTTTTTGCTTATTTATGCTTTTTTTGTTTTGGAGGGCTTATCCACAAGTTCCTTTCCCCTATGCTTTCTTCTAGTAGTTTCTGAGTTTTAAGGCTTTTATTTGTGTCTTTAATTCATTCTGAGCTAATTTTTGTATATAGTAAAAGATGGGTGACCAACTTCATTCTTCTTCATATGGATATCCAGTTTTCTCACACTCTTTATTGAATAAAACTGTCCTTTCTCTATTGTGTACTCCTGACAATTTTGTCAAAAACATATGGCTATAGATGCATAGATTTATTTCTAGTCTCTCTGTTTTGTTCAAAGAGTTGTTGTGTTTGTTTTTATGCCAAAATTATGCTGTTTGGATTAGTATGGCTTTTTGGTAAGTTTTGAGTCCAGGTAGTGTGATTGCTCCAGCTTTGTTTTGTCTTTGTTTTTTTCTCAAGATTGCTTAGAGTACTTAAGAGCTTTTGTGGTTTCATAAAATTTTAGAATTGCTATTGCTATTTCTATGAAGAAATTGGCATTTTTATAGAAATTACATTGACTCTTTAAATTGCTTTCAATAACATGAATAGTTTAACAATATTAATTATTTCAATTCATGAACACAAGACGTATTTCTATTTACTTGTGTCCTCTGCAGTTTCTTATGTCAATATTTTATAGTTTTGGGTGTAGAAAAATTTCACCTCCTTGTTTAGTTTATTCTTCTGAATTTTTTCTAATAAATGCAAAAGGAATAATTTCTTGATTTTTTCAGGTTGTTTGCTATTAACATATACAGAAAAACTACTGATTTTTGTATATTGATATTGTGTCTTACAACTTTATTTCTTTCTTAATTCCACCATTTTTTTTTTTTTTTTGATGATGAAGTCTTGGTGCTTTCTATTTATGAGATTATGTGATCTGTTAAGAGGTGCAATTTTACTTTCTCCTTTGCTGTATAGATGCCATTTATTTCTTTCTCTCGCCAAATTGCTTTGGCTAGAAATTTTAGAGTAGTGAACAAAAGTAGTGAAATTGGATATCAATTTCACTAATTTTAAGATACAAATACCAGATCTTAAAAAAAAAAAGCTTTTAGTTTTTTCCCCCATTTACTATGATATTAGCTATTGGTTTGTCATAGATTTCCTTTGCTGAGGTACCTACTACTAGACTTAATGAACGTAAGTGCTTTTTCTGTATTTGTTGAAGGGATTATGTGCTTTATTATTTTTTCTGTTACTATGGCATATTATTGTTTTACATATGATAAATCACCCTTGTCTCCCTGGGATGAACCCCTCTTGATCATACTCAATGATCTTTTAAATTTACTTTAGAATTCCGATTGCTAGCATTTTTTTCTTGAGGATTTTTACATTTATGTTCATCAGGAAGGAATACTGGCATGTAATATCTTATTTTTTGTTGCATTCTTCTCCAGTTTTAGTATTTGAGTAATTCTTGTTTCCTAAAAAGAGATTGAAAATATTATCTGGTCTTCAATTTTCTGGAGACACTTAAGAAACATTGATATTAATTCATCATTAAATTTTTGGTAGAATTCAACCAAGAAGCCATCAGTCTCCCTCAGCTTTTCCTTGATGGAACACTTTTTTTTTTTTTATTAATTCATTTTTTTTTACTCATTGATTGTTTCTATTTTCTATTTCTCTATAGATTACATTTGGTAGATTATATATATCCATTAATTTATATATTTTTTCCAGATTATCAAATTTGTTGGTATATAAATTGGTATCATAATTTCTTATGATCCTTTGTATTTCTCTGGTCTCAGTCATCACATTTCCTGTTTCTTCTTTGATTACATCATATTTATAATGCAAGTTACTTGTAATATAATAAAACACAATAATTAAACATGATCAAAATTTAAGTAAATAAATAAATATAAGAAAAATAGTATAAAATAAGTTCTCTCATTCTGATTTTCCCAAATTTCCAATTAACTTTCATGGTATAAATGAACTCCTCTTTCTTTTCCCCACTCCTCTCTCCCAAATTGTAAGATTTTGAAATTCTTTCCAAGTTGTTTTGTAATTATTTTTTTCTAGCATACTCTTTTTTTTGTTTGTTTGTTTCAAATTTTATAGAGTGCAAATATTTTCAGTTGCATGCATCATTTTTATAATGCTTGAGTCATGGTTATAAGTGTGTCCATCACCCAGATGTTATTAACTGTAATTGTCAGGTAGGTTTTTGCCCATCTCCCCTTCCCTTTTCCACCTTGTTGACTTCTTTTAACTTTTGCTTCCCTCTGTGCACATGTGTGCTCATCACTTAGTTCCAATTTAATAGGGAGTATATGTGGTGTAATCTATTTTCATTCAAAGTTATTATCAATAGTTCAGGACTTATTCCTGGCATTAAGTTAATTGTTTTTCTAGTCATTTTACGAATTTTGATCCTTTCTTTCTCTCTTTTTTACCTTTTTAGTTTTGTGGTTTTGTGTAAACTTTGAATTCTTTCTTTCTTGTTTGTGTACCCACTGTAATTTCTTTCTTTCAGGCTAATGTAAAGTCTTGCACTTATAATAAATATTTTTAAGCTGATAGGAACTTAGCTTTGGTCACATAAAAAATAGTCTAAGTATTTTCTCTTCCCTGATTTCTTATATTTTTGTTGTCTTAATTTGCATCTTTATATGTTGTGTGTTCCTTGTCCTCTAAGGGTGGTTGTTATTATGTTGGCCATTTTAACTCTTCAATGAAAGATATCCATAGCACTATTACATTATTTAAGCAATTTTGTGTTTGCTTATGAATTTATCTTTACTAATGTGCTTTATAGTTTAAAGTGTTTTCATAATAGTAATGATTGTTCTTTCACTTTCAGTTGTAGCACTCTCCAAAGCATTTTTTACAAAGTTGGTCCAGTGGTAATATGCTACTTTGGATTTTGCTTATCTGAGAAGAACTTAATTCTTCATTTATGAAGAATACATTTGCTTGTTACCCTTACTTTTCTTTGCTGGACAACTTTTTTGTTTAGCTGACAGATATTTTTTTTTTCTCCAGCTCTTTACATATATGAATACATCACCCCTCACAGTCCCTTTCTGGACTATAAGGTTTCTATTGAGAAATCTGCAGAAACGAGGATTCCCTTAGATGTGACTTGATGTATTTCTCCTGCTGCTTTTGAAATTTTCTTTGTATTTGACTTCTAAGAGTTTAATTATAATATGGTTTATCTAGGCCCCTTTTGACTTGAATATATTTGGTAATTTTGAACTTCCTGGATTTAAATGTTCATATATTTCCCAGCATTCATAAAGTTATCAGTTATTATTTTATTAAATGGGTTTGTGTGTATGTGTGCATTTGCATGGCTTTTTCCATCTGTTATCCCCTTAAAATCCTATAATGTGTGTATTTGTTTGTCCAATGGTGCTGCATAGACCCTGTAGGTTTTCTTCATTTGTTTTTACTCTCACTTTTATATTTTTTCCTTTGAATGGGTTCAAAAGACATGTGTATATGTTCAGAAATTATTTCTTTCACTGTTCTTGTCTGTTGTTGAAGTTCTCACTTATATTTTTTATTTCATTTATTGAATTCTTCAGCTCCAAGTTTATTGTTAATTCATTTTTTAAATAACATCTATCATTGTTTTTAAGTTTCTTATTCAGATAATGAATTTTTCCCTGATTTTACTTGAGACTTTTTCTTGTAAACGGGTCCCAGGGTATTGGTTGGGTGTAATCTGTTTTCTTTGATTCTGGGTGCATGCAGTAGTGTTATCTTTCTTTTTCTCCTGTTGTAATCCATGTCAGCAATGTCTGAGTGCATTAGTTTCTAGGAGGTAGGAGTCAATGGTAGTGGTGATGTTGTTTTGTTGGTGGCAGACCTGCTGTGCTGATTTGCTGGCCAGGCACACTCAGGTACAGTTGGTCTATTGACTTTGGAATGAGTTCATGGGGAGGTTACCATTGCCAATCCAGTCATCAATACACACGTGCATGGGTGCAGTGGGTCAGTTGGCTCTGAGGCAGGCCCACCAGTGGTCAGTCTGGAGTTAGCTTCCTTATTGTGCAGGATTGTCCATTCTTTAGGGGGCATAATAACACATAGGCTTAAACACTGGAATTTTGTGCATTCTGGAGGAACTAGGTTCTGAGCAGCTTGGGCTATGACGCTGAAGCTACTACTGTAAATATGATGGAAGGATGCTGGAGTCTGCCGGATGCAAAGATGCTCTGGCTACTGGCCACAAAGCAGGACATGCTTTATTACTGGGCCCAGTTTCTAGAAGGCACTGTGCCATAATAGCTTGGGTTATGGAGTTTTAAAAGTCTACACTGTAGGCTCCTACTCTGGAGCAATACAGCAGTATGAATTCCAGGCAGCTTTATAACCTGGGCCCAAAGCTGGTGAGGACTGTGGGGTCTTTCTTATAGCAAGAACTGTAGGTGTGCATCAGTAATAGTTCTGCTGCGGGCCTATAGCTTAACTTTTTCACATCAAAAGTCCCTTCTGGTTCTGAGCTGATTCCAGCCAAGGACACAAGGTGGCAGATACAAGGTGTTTTGCTCCCTCACTATATGTCCATCCTGCGTTTCCATGCTCCACAGTAATATCAGCATCCCCTTAGTACCCCAGCTCCTTTATTCTGTCACTTTAGTTAAAATATACTTGTTTAGTCTTTGTGTGTGGGGGGGGGAAGTATTGAGGGCCAGGTACCTCTAGTCAGGCAGCTTGGTTATAAACTTCTAATCATGGTTGTATTATTTAGAAAAGGAAATTATTAGTCTTAAAAATATTGTAAATTATTAATTCAAAAACATTTTTATCCGTGGAACACAAATTCATTCAAAAAATCTAATAAAGGTATGTCTCCTTTTCGCAGAGGAAACAATTTACTCTTTACCCAATATTTTATATTTAGTTTTAAAGAATTAATGGGCTGCCTGAAATCCAGTACCATCCTGACTTATCCTCCCATGCTGCATTTTAATAGAAGTATCAAATTCAAAATAGGCACATAGAGTTTTTGAACCTCAGATACAGCTTTCAAGTTAAAGCATAAAAGAAGACTGTGTCTGTGACTGGTAATTTTAGATAAAAGAAATATACTCCTTCCTGCAAAAATACCAAGAAAAATAGGTGTTATTCTATGTGTGTGCACTCAAGTGTAGCATCCATTCAAAATCAATTTTCCTGGAGTATATACAGAGTGTCTGAAAGAGTTTGTTTTAATTTGGGTCCCCAGAATCTGAACTCACTAGAGAAGAGACTGAGAAAGGCAAATTTTCCAAAATGGATATTAAAATTTTAATGTTGTATTTCCTTTATGTTTTGTCTTTTTTCAAAATAAATAGACTACAAAATGTCAAGTTTGAAAAACTGAATTAGGGAAACAAATACTGCTAGAAAAATATTATGGGTATTTTTGAAAAAGAAATTTGACAATTTTTCACAATCTCTTACTTTGCAGATGCATCTAAATATTTTTTACTACTATATTTACTATAGAAAATATGTGCTCAATATCAACGATCTTGAAGTTCAAAACAAAAATTTATTACATATGTATCATTTACTATGTGTCAGACACAATGCTGAATGTTGGGAATTCACTAAATGAAACAGTAAAAAGTTCCCAGCCCTGATGAAACCTATAATATAGCAATAATGTGTGTAACACAGAGCAGTAGTATGTCTCAGAAACAACTGAACAAAAATGTCTCATAGTTTAAACTTAGATCTCTCAACTATCACATAGCACACATATAATTCTATCACTTATTCCATCTCCCAAGCTTCACAGCAGCCCCATTACGGTGAAGGCTGAACAGATAATACCACAACCATTTATTGAGGAGGAACCAAAGTTCTGAGGGACTTGTGAGTTGCATGAGGCCACACAGCCAGGGAGGACCAAAGCAGGCCCGCCTGGCACTCTCTGGTGTAACAGTCTGCAAGAGCACCAGGCCCTTCTTTTTCTGCTCACGGAAAATAAAGACGAAAAAGGAGGCAGTGTCTTCTCCTCAAGTCACTTGGAAAGCTCTCTGGGGAAGTCCAGTCCCAGCTATGGCCTTAAGTGCTTTAGAGTCCTTTGGGGAACAAGATTGCTGGGGCTGCTTAAGGGCTTAGCAAAAAGGCTGCTAGACAGAGAGAAAGAGACAAATACCCATGAAGGAATAATGTGGAAGTAGACTGGGCAGCATGTGGCTCAGTTTGGACACAGCCTCACATCAAGCTCTTCTACTTAAAAATCACAGGGTCCTGCCTCTCCCCGGTTGTGGAGTGGGAGTAACCACCATTTCTCCTGGCTGAGGCAAATGGATGGTGTGAACAGTGCAGGGGTGGATTTATAGTGACAGCTGAAATAGTGCTGAAATGTTAAAACAACTATAAAATGTGGTTGGGGGCTGGATCTGTGCAGGATGAGTAATACTTTTGGCCGTGATGTGCAAGGAGAGAACATGGCCTTGAAGCAAAGGCCATCTGGGTTCATGAAGTCAGTTCAAGGTTGAGGGGGGTGGGGAGGGAAATAGAGATGAGGGTGTCCTGACTCTCTCCCTGTCCTGCCGCACACACCTCATGGAAATAACTAGTCTGGGTGTTGACTTTCTCCTTTCCCTTCTTCCCCAACTCCACTCCCACATGCCCGCTGACTGGTCTCAGACACATCAGCCCATGTCTTTGAGCCCTGTCTTTTCCTAAGTAAAATC
>CAUYQV010042489.1:0-27645 GCA_963574575.1 Galagoides demidoff
ACACATATCTTATTTTGAAGTAAAAAAACAAAATGGGAACAAATACAATATTTAAAATGAAGAACAAGTAAAGTTAAATCAACAAACTTTCCAGTATTTCAATGGGAACTATGGGCCTGCTTTTGGCTAATGAGATGGTCAATGTCCAGTTCCATATTTGTCACTGCTAGTTGTAACAAGTGATACAAGTGTGCATCAGTTAGTCTAGATCTGGTTGGAGATTTCAGATGTTTCATTCTGGAAAAAGTCTGTTCACAGACATAAGTGCTGCCAAAGATGGTTGCCATTTTGAGTGCATGGTTCCTGAGATTAGGATATGCCTCAGAGGGGAAAGATGCATAGAAATTAGGAAGGCTGCTTGACTTGAATGCGTCTTTCAGAGTCACAATTCTGCAGTTCAGCCAGTTCCATTTGGTAAATTGTATCCACATTTTCAATGTCAATAGAAAATGGGTTATGGAAAAGCTGTATGTCCTGGTCATGGAGATGAAACTCTTTAAATCTAAATTGGAACTCCTTTTGCAACTTTTCCAGTGAATCCACACATGTTTTGTTTGGGAAGGCAATCAATGGTTTTTCCACTAACAGATTTTGAAGTGTGGGGAGATGGCAGAAATTTTCCTTCTTCACTTGTTTGAGGAGGAGGCCTAATTTTACTTCAAACGCTTTCACGTGTGGTTGCATAGCACAGATGAACTTCCCCTTTCCTTGAAGTTGCTCACTGAAACTGCTGAGTAGCTCTGTTACATCTGTCAGAAAGGCAAGGTGCCACTTCCATTCTGCATCACGGAGCTCTGGTACTTCTTTGTTTTTTGAAAGCAGAAAGGCTGTAATCTGTGGAAGTAAGTCATAGAAATGTTTCAAAACTCTCCCTCGACTCAGCCAGTGGACTTCTGTGTGGTACAGAACATCTTCATAGGCAACATTTAGCTCAGACAGAAATTCCTAAAATTGTCTGTGGCATAGTGCATTAGCTCTAATGAAGTTAACACAAGCTACCACCATTTCCATGACGGAGTCCCACTTCAGTGATTTACCACACTGTGCTTGTTGGTGGATGAGGCAGTGTATGGCTATTGGATGAGAATGGTTATGTTTGTCCATCTCTTGGTTAATGCGAGCAATTAACCTTGGTTAATTAGCCTTGGTCCTTTCTTAGACTTCACCATGCTAGGAGCACCATCAGTTGTCACACTGGCTAGTTAGTCCAGCTCCAAACCATTCACAGTTTGGCAAACCTTTTCATGGATATCCTCTCCTGTAGTTGTTCCTTTGATGCTTTGCAGTGCAGCAAGCTCTTCTGTGACTTTGAAATAGTCATTCCTCCCACGAATAAAAATTAGAAGTTGTTCAGAATCACGAACATCACTACTTTTGTTGAGTGTCAAGGAAAAATAGGAAAGTTTTTTTGCGGAGTTTGCAAATGCTGTTACAAATTGTCTCCTCTTTCCTCAATCCTTTGTGTAATTGTAGGTCCTGAAAGACTCACTGTACTAAATAAATCGGCCTTCTCTGGACACATCTCTTTGGCAACAGAAAGAAGGCATTCTTTAACAAATTCTCCCTCCATGAATGGTCTGCTAGTGCATGCTATTAGCTTGGCAACTTGAAAACTTGCTCACAGTGATAAAATATTTAGCTGCTTCTGCTTCACAAAAGTATTTTGCTGAGTTGTCAAAGTATTTTTCAGTTTTAATATTTTATCTTTTCTCATTTCTCTGACCAAGCAATCATGTTTATCTTTATGTTGAGTTTGATATTGTTGACGCAAATTGTATCCTTTGAACACGGACACTATATTCTGGCATATCAAACACACAGCTCTTTCCTTGTACTGCATGAAAAAGTAATCATAAGTCCACGTTTCCTAGGGATTCCAAATTGCTATTAGTAAAATATCTATCTATCTATCTATCTATCTATCTATCTATCTATCTATCTACCTACAATGCTACAAAAACAATATACCAGCAACAACTTTGCCCACACAGAGACATATAGACTGCACTGCCCATCAATGCAATCTGATCAGTGTCCATCAATTCAGCCTGGCCAGTCCATATCATTTCAGCCTCACCAGTGCCCATATTGGTGGAACTTCTCTTTGACCTCATGCTCACACTGGTGTGGTGTGGGAACTGGCATGATTACAGAGCCAGTTCCTCCACCACCTTTTCAGTTCACACTACCCTGTGTGAACTGCACTGCAACCTGTGAACTCGCACAGGAATCTGATCGCATGGGTGAGAAGACCCATGCGATCAGATTCCACTGCAGGAAAAAAGAAGGCACATATGGTTTTTTTCTTCCAAATCTAATGCGAGTTCAGCCATACAAGCATATGGCTGAACTTACATTGCTCAGAGATTGTAACAGTGTGAACTGGAGCTTACACAGCACACAACATACAACATTATACATAACTGAATAGCAATCAGAATATAAATGCACTTACTGTCAATTAAATTGGGTTTCCTACTCCTTAGCTGTCTGCAGAGCCCGATTTAAGTTCCCATGTGGCCCTAGGCAGATTACCAGTTTGGGGCCCCCATGTGATAACACTGAGCACTGACCATTTGCATTAACACTGAGCACTTACAATTATCATTACCACTGAGCACTGACAATTTGCATTAGCACCAAGCGCTGACTATTTGTGTTATCACTGTGTTGCAACCCCGCTAGAAACCACCCCCAACCAACTGACCAACTTTAAAAAAAAAAATCCTAACTTGTTCTTACCTTGGTCCTCAGGTAGCAGCAGACTCTGCACAGGCAAGCTTGTGACTCATCCCATCACACCCGAGTCGGAGAGGAGGAGTAGAGAGACAGAGAGAAGGAGGGGAGTCAGAGAGTGTTGCACACATTCCACACATGCGCACTGCGGGCCCTGGACGAGTCAGCTGCTAAGCAGGACAGGCAGCATTGGCAAAAACACCTGACCGGGTGGATAAATGTTCTTGGCAGGCCACACGTGGCCTGTGGGCCATAGTTTGAGGACCCTTGGTGTAGGTTGTCTGTTTGCTTTGGTTGTTGTCTCCTTAGCTGTACAGAAGCTATTCAGTTTAATTATGTCCCATTTGTTTATTTTTATTTCAATTGGCACTGCAGTCTTCTTCATAAGTCTTTTCCCAGCCTAATATCTTCAAGTGTTTTTTCTATGTTTTCTTTGAGGATTTTTATCATTTCCTTCCTTAAATTTAGGTCTTTTATCCATCTTGAATTAATTTTGTGAGTGGAGAAAGGAGTAGGTTTAGTTCCAGTCTTTTACATGGGGATATCCAGTTCTCTCGGCACTATTTATTGAATTGGGATTCTTTCCCCTAGTGTACGTTCTTGTTTGGTTTATTGAAGATTAGGTGGCTGTAAGATGTTTGTTTCATTCATTTCCTGGTTTTCTATTGGATTCCAAATGACTATGTCTCTATTTTTGTGCCAATACAATCTGTTTTGACAACTACGGCATTGTAGTACAGCCTAAAGTCTGGTATGCTGATGCCTTCGGCTTTGTTTTTATCACTAAGAACTGCCTTAGGTATCCAGGTTTTTTCCTGGCTCCAGACAAAACACAGAATCATTTTTTCCAAGTCTTGAAAGTACAATGTTGGTATTTTAATAGGGATGGCATTGAATCTGTAGACAGTTTTGGGCAGTATAGACATTTTAACAATGTTGATTCTTTCCAGCCATAAGTGTGGCATGTTCTTCCATTTGTTAATGTCCTCTGCTATTTCATTTCTTGGGATTTCATAATTTTCTTTATAGAGGCCTTCACCTCTTTTGTTAGGTATATTTCTAGGTATTTCATTTTCTTTGAAGCTTTGGTGAAGGGAGTTGTGTCCTTAATTAGGCTCTCATCTTGGCTATTATTGGTGTATACAAAAGCTACTGACTTGTGGACATTGATTTTATATGCTGAGACATTATTGTAATTTTTTTATGACTTCTAGGAGTCTTGTGGTTGAGTCTTTGGGATTCTCTAAGTAGAAGATCATATTATCAGCAAAGAGGGAGAGTTTGACTTTATCTGCTCCCATTTGGATGCCCTTTATTTCCTTCTCTTGCCTAATTCTATTGGCTAGAACTTCCAGTACTATGTTGAATAGTAGTGGTGATAGAGGATAACCTTGTCTGATCCTAGTTATAAGAGTTCTTAGAATTTTAGTTCATTCAGTAAAATGTTAGCTGTGGGTTTGACATAGATAGCTTCAGTCAGTTTAAAAAATGTGCTACCTATGCCTATACTTTTGCATCATTGTGGAAGCTAGATTCTATCTTTTAATTTCTGGGTGCTTACTTTGCTGGTGGTCCATTGTGATGGTCAGTGTGTAGAACAGGTTGAAGTATTTCCTGTAGAGCTGGCCTTATTGTGGGAATTTCCTCAATGTTTGCATATCAGTAAAACATTTGATTTCTCCATCAGTTTGAAAGCTTAGCTTAGCAGGATATAGAATTCTGGGCTGGCAATTGTTTTGTTTAAGTAGATTAAAGGTAGATGACCATTGTCTTTTGGCTTGAAAAGTTTCCTTAGAGAATTCTGCAGTCACCCTGATAGATTTGCCCCTGTAGGTCTATTGGTGCTTACTACTGGCAGCACCTTCTAGAATCTTTTCTTTTGTTTTGACTTTATTCAGGCTTATCACAATGTGTCTTGGAGAATGTCTCCCACTGCCAAACACTAAAAGCTTCGCTATTCTCTGGTGTCTCAATCCTGGCCTTTCCCAGCTGCTCACAGTCATTAGGTCACTTGCCCAAGGTCTCCCAGTCCAAGTCTCACTCTGTGACCCTGATAGTGGAGCCTGCAGGGGTAGTCTCCCACAATGGCTGCCCGTGCATTCGACCCAGAGCCAAACAATGTTAGTTTCATTCCAGCCCAGCTGTTCAGTCCTGGACTCTGGGCAACACTTAAAGTCACCACACTCTTGCCCAAGTTCTCCTAAAGTAATTCAACCAAGTGCCCAAGTCCAAAAACACAAAACAACCCAAGGGAAGGCCTTCCCTGTCTGCAATCTCGCTGCTATTGCAGTTACAACTGTGGCAGCCTCAGACGGATTGCAACCACTTGCCACTTCTCCCCTGCTTTTGTCTTCCTCCTGGGTCCAGAATTGTCTCATTGTCTCCCTGCATTCCCAAGGGATGTTTCTGGGCAGAGCCTACAAGCCAGAAATACCTGGAGTGTTCTCTCCCCAGTCTCACTGCTCCCAATCTCAGAGAAGTTGTTACTCAGATACCATCTTGCTCCCTCCTGAGAAATTTTTCTTGATGACTGCTGTGTTATAGTCTCTAATATTAATTTTTTATTTTTTAAACTTTCAGAATATTAAGTACACATGTTTTGTTTACATACTTTGTTTTTTGAACCAAAAGGGTCAATATTATAAGCATATTCTTACACCCAGTGTTCACTATACCCAGTAGGTGTGGACTTATAGATCCCCTCCTATATCCCCCCAGTTGATTTTCATTGACATTTACTTCCATATGTGCACTTAAGTGTTGATAAGTCAGTTGTAACCCAGTATTAAGTATATATGTTTATTTCTCCACTCCTGTGATGTTTCACTTAGAAGAATGGTCTCCACCAGGTTGTCCCAAAAGATCACTGTATTTTTTATGGCTGAGTAGTACTCAACAGTAAGCATATGCCGTATTTTATTAATCCATTCATTTATAGGTCGGCATTTGGATTGTTTCTATGTCTTTGCAATTGTGAATTGCACTGCTAAGAACATTCAAGTGCGGGTGTCCTTTTTATAAATGACCATTTTTCGTTTGGGTATATACCCAGCAGAAAATCTCTGAGTGGAATTCCTGGATGAAATGATAGTCCTACTTTAAGTTCTTTTCCATTGAGGTTGTACTGTTTTGTAGTCTCACTGACAGTATATAAAGAGTTCCTTTCTTTCTGTATTCATGCCAGCATCTGTTGTTTAGGGACTTTTTAATATGAGCAATTCTTATTGGAATTAGGTAATATCTCATTGTGGTTTTCATTTGCATTTCCCTAATAATTAGAGATGCTGAACATTGTTTCATGAGTTTCTTGGCCACCTAATATTAAATTTTTACAACCACTAGCAGTAGAGTAAGTTAATAAATTTCAGTGTTGGGACAATCCTCACAAGAGTGTACCTTCTTTAATGAACTCAAATTTACATAAATATTTATATAAATATGTAAGATTTATACCTCATGTACATGCCTCATCCTCTTTCTCCCATTTTCTATTACTTTAGATCCATCCTTTCTTGGTAAAACACATTTTGTGAAGCCAAAATTTATTTTTTTTCTAGGCTTTAAGTAGTTTTCCAGAAAATAAAAGTTTAACCAGTTTTACTCTTTATGAGAAAATTCCAACATGGAAATATTATAGCAGGTTTCTGCCATTACATATTACATTTTCTACATTTAAAAACAGCAAAACTCCTAAGCACAAAGGAAAGTAAATGGTTTTTATTAATATTCATATATTACTTCCCACTCATAATAAAAGACATGAAAATTTAATCAACTAGTTAGCAATTGAATGCACCTAATGCTAATTCTCCAGTCATGCTGTTCATATTTGGATCTCCACTCTAATATTACTTTCTTTGCCTGGAAACTACAAAAAACATGCTTGTGTTCAACATTGTGTTAGTGTACAGTTTTCTCAACCTAATGCCTTACAGAACATTACTTAATTAAATGGTTTCCCAAGCTTCTTCTGCAATGTTATAATCTATAATTAATAAGCAACGTAAATTTAAACAAAAGGAATAGTAAATAAGTTAACACTCAAGCTACTTTGGGTTATACATTGTGTATATACCCCAAATCAAAGGTCTTCAGTTACTGGAGGATTTTATAAACTGTACCACTACAACAAGTGAGATCCTTATAATCTAGGACAATGGTTCTTAATTTGAAACAATTTTTCCCCTTTCCCAAGGACATTTGGCAATATCTGGAGACATTTCTGGTTGGCACAGTGGGGATGGTGGTGCCAGTGGGATTTAGAGAGTAGAGACTGAAGATATGGCTACAATGTATAGAACATTCCCCCACAAAAAATAATTATCTCATCAAAGTGTCAATAGTGCCATGGTGGGGGAAATCCTGATCTAGGACAATTTCTCTTTATTCCGTGATAAGTAAGTTAGACAACTGAGATGCCTTAAATGACTTAAATTACCAAAGAGTCCTAAAAGCTTTTCCTTTGATTTTGAAATCAAATAAAATATCATTCATAGTATATGAGTTTTAATTTAATATGTTCTTCAGGGAGGAAAATGTAGGGCAATGAAAAAAAGGGAAAAATTACAATAACATTTTGTTTCCATCAGAAAGTCAAACTTGTTTTCAAATACACATGTAGATTCTCCCAAGGTTCTTTTGGTCAGCTTGAGTAGATATCTGAGAAGACTATGTCATGTAATAATACCTGACAGAATTTCCAAGGGTCAGTTAAAGATAAATAATTAAGAGAAATGTGTTAAAACACTGTTTCTTAAAATAGGAAGACTTTTCAAGATTGAAAGTTTATTTGATTAAATCTTGCCCATCTCCAGAGAATTTCAAAAGGCCTCTCCTCCCTCCTTAAATTAAATTAATAGATGTTATTTTATTCCCAGAGCTCTTAAAGAGCAAAGTATTTTTAAAAAATTCTTATTTTACTCGAACATTATCAATATGTAGTTGCAATTTTAAGAATTTGCTTTTAAATAATTCTGGTGAAGTTTGGGGTAAATGCTATGGAAGTATGGAATATTAAAACTCACTTTACTCACTGTCAAACTGATTCAGTGGAATATAAGCTCCATGGAGGGACAGACCTTGTTTATCATGAAATTAGTTCTAGTTCTCATACCTGGAATGATCCCTAGTATATTAGATAAATTAGATAAATATTTGTGAGATAAATATGTTCAGATCAATTGTGCCAGTCTATAGGCTATCCAGTAAATATTTAAATATTTAAACAAGTAAGATATGCATTCAGAAGAGGCTACTTAGAATAAGAAGTGGCATCAGAGAGTCTACCATTATGCAGTATATTTAAAAAGCCTGGAATGAACAAGTCTGGGATATGAACTCTCTAATCTGAAAAAATTTTAAGGGCATGTAGACCATAGTTGCTATTGAGATAGATGACTTTTTCTTGCTTTCTTTATCCAGAAATGTATGGCTTATAGACCACTGAAGCTAGTAAAGTGACAAAGAATTTCATGATCTTTGCCACATCACGCCTCATCCTATGTTCTGTAGAGTGACTGCTCCACCAGTGTGACATTAACTAATGCAAAATTAAGTCTCACCCAAACTAGCCACTCTCTAATTCTATCCATTTTAGAATGTATTCCTTGGCTCTATTTTAGCTGCATTTATGTATTTGCTTTTGAGGTGTATTTAATTTATTTTATTTCCCCACCTGGATAAACTGTAATTCAAAATGGACCAGGAGAAATTAGAACTTATTTGGATATTTCATCTGAAATTGGTGAATGGATGATGTCTTTACTCCCAAAGTCTTGCTTTTTACCTATGGACTGATGACTCCCAATTTATGACTTCAGTAAAGCTTTCTTAAGCAAATCCAGACCTACATTTCTAATTTTCTACTGAAATATTCTATCTAGGTTTCATGGGTCCTCAATTACTCTTGCCTTAAACCAAACACATCAAACTTGATTTTGTCATCACCAAACCTGATTTTTCACCTTATTTTTCACCTACATGAGTTGATTTTTCTGATTCCTAAGAACTTTGACAAAGCCCACAAATCATAGTTTGGTATTTCTCCACAATTCACCTTGTTTCTCAGCAAATTTCAGTTGATCACTAATGAATACATAGGTTAATTTTTCATGCCTCATGCTTATGTTTTGTTGTTGGTTACTCATGTCACATGGTGAATAGTTTATATGAAATAAAAATTAGGAAAAATACTAGTGGTAGTAGAAAGATGCCCTACATCTTTAAGATTATTTTATGAATCTTTATTTGCTGGCATGAGTAAGGCAATAAGAAATTTAAATTTCTGAGAAACTACTTTTAATTGAAAATCAGTGAGCATAAAATAGTGTTAATAATACTTGGTAATGGTCTAGATAGTTTCCCTCTAATTTTTGAATTGGAATACTCTGGGAATTATGGAGAGCAAATGAATTCAATCCTTATTAACAGATTTAAAAAGGCAGGCCCAGGTAGGTTGTACTTTACCAGAGTCACACAAAAAATTAGGAGGAAGAAACAGGATTCAAATTCATGTTTATGGATTTCCAGTTTAGTGTCTCTTATACTACATCCCATTGCTTCTCAGCTTTAAAAAGTAAAAATGTACTTAATGAGAATTTATGGGATTTTTTTTTTTTTTTTTTTTTACTGTATCACTACAAATTTTATTAAAAAATATGGAACACTTCACAAATTTGTGTGTCATCCTTGCTCAGGGTCCAGGCTAATGTACTCTGTATCGTTCTAATTTTAGTATATGTGATGCTGACGCAGGCATAGGGATTTTTTTTTTTCATTTTTAAAATATACTATTCTCCTTTCTGTCGTGAGGCCTTTACATATGATATTCTTCTCCTTGGACAGTTCTCTGCTTCCTCCAGCCTCATTTGTCTTTGGTTAATAAACTGTCCTTTGTTTTTAGGTCCCTGCTATAGCATTTAGTCTTCAGGAAGTCTTTCATTTACATCCCATTTTAACTCAGACTCTTGTTACAGAGATTTGCATTTTTTTTTTAAAAACATATTATAGTATTGCTTTTTAATTTGTGTTTTTATGATTATTTGTTTGTGGGCTTTGTTTTCTCCTTAGAATATAAATGCCATAAGAGGGTTTGAAATGATTTTGTTTTCTACTCTATCTGCAAAGAAAAGAATACATAATAAAAAATATTGAATTCATAAAGGAATATGATAATTGCATAAAGAGGATAATCTAAGGAAAATTCTAAATAGAAGAGAAAAAATAAGAAAGAAGTGAAAGACAAAAGCAAACAGAATTTTTTATAGGCTAACATTATTACCTCTTAAAAGTTCTGAGACTTAAGAGGAATTTGATGAACCATCTCCACTGAAGTTGTACTAAACCTACAGATAATTCAAACACTACTTTCTGTCATTTACTTATATTACTCAGTAACAGTAAATATTAGAGCAAGCTTACTGTAAGTTTTATGATTGTGTACTTGCCTAGAGATTGTGATCACTAATTACTAAATAATGGGTACCTCTAGGGTACAGGGCACTAAATGAGGCATTTTATGAAAACTAGACACTGTCATTATTAAGTTACTCTTTGTGAATTCACTTTATGGTTGAAATATTTTATTAAACATCTGCTTCTTTGGAAATAGATGTCATCTACTAGAAGAAAGGGGAGTAGAAAGGGTCAAGAAAAAATTTCCAAAAAATGTTAATGAGCTAATTATTTTGATTAACTTAATCTGTCATGACCATATAGCTTCCATGTTTAAGTTTTGATTTCTACAGGTCTCAATTAGGGCAGGCTGTTAAAACAAATAATCATGAACTGGGTGGATCAAACAAGAATAATTTTTTCCTCATAGTTCCGGAGGCTAAGAAGTCTGAGATCAGAATGTCAACATTATCATCTTCTGGTCATGTTCATGGTCACCCTCTTGGCTAACAGATAGCTGTTTTCTTGCTTTGTCTTCATGTAGTGGAGAGCAGAAAGAGAGGAAATAAGTTTTCTTTTGTCTCTTTTTATAAGGGTTCCACTCTCGTGATCTCACTAACTCCCAAAGATCCTATCTCTGAATGAAATCACTTTGGGGGTTTAGACTTTAACATATGAATTTGGAGGGAACACAGATATTCAGTCCATAGCACCATCAATACAATTTTTTTCTTTTCTTTTTTTTTTTTCTTTTGAGACAGTCTCATTATGTCACCCTTGGTAGAGTGCCGTAGAGCCATAGCTCACAGCAACCTCACACTATTGGGCTTAAGCTATTCTCTTGCCTTAGGCTCCCAAGTATCTGGAACTACAGGCATCCACCACAATGCCTGACAATTTTTTTGTTGGAGTTGTCATTGTTATTTAGCTGACTCAGCCGGTTTTGAACCCACCGGCCTCAATATATGTGGCTGGCACCACAACCACTTTGCTACGGGTGCCAAGCCAACCAATACAATTTTCTTGAACAAAAAAGTTATTTATTTTGCAAGTTGACCTGCATTGAGGAATTTTTCAATAAGTGTTATATTATGTACCAAGTATTCTCCTAGGTTATGTGATAAAAAGGCAAAAGACACATTTCTCATCTTCAGAAAGCTCACAGACTATGAGAGACAGAAAGTAAGGAGATGATCACAGTGTTATGGGTTTTGTAGTGTGCACAGGTGTTATGAGGACACAGGGAAAGAGCATAGGACTCAAAAGGAGGAGGTTAGTTAGGCTTTCAGAAAGTGAAGCTTGAGACTATTCCTGCATAACCTGCCAGAATTGCCTACCTTCATTTCCTTTCAGTTTTCTAATCCTAGTTTCTGATTCTGGACTCACTAGGGTAATTATTTGATTAATATTTGTATGTACCACTAGATACTAAGTTCTATAACATCAGGAACATTGTTTTTGCTTACTACCTATTTCCAGCATTTAGGAGGGTGTTTGATACACAGCAGAGCTTCAATTAGTGTTTTATGTAGATTGTAATTATATGTTTAAAACATAAATAAAAGGGGAGGAGCCTGTAAAGATGATTGAGAAGGAATAAAATGAAAGGTAGTCTTAGAATAGTGATAAAATGCAATTGTGAAATTTTTAAGGAGAGAGTTTAAAGGAGGGCTAGTCAATAATGTCAAATGCTACAGCAAGTGAGTAAAGTTTCTTACCTTCTTGGGAGAATTCCTGTTTGGAAACTGGAGGGATAGGATTGGCTTGGGTAGAATAGCTTTGTTGAAGTAAGGGGAGGGCAAATACAGAAATTAGATTACTATTGAAGGGAAGAAGATGGGGAATGTAGACAATAAACCATGAAGTTTATTGTTAGGGGAAGGAGGAGATCCTGTAGTTGGGGTGATGATAGGAAGCTACTTAAAATAATGAAGTTTCTAGTTTAAAATATTTTCTTGATCTCATAGTCTATTAAAAATGTCTGTATTAGTCAGCTTGATTGCCATAGCAAAATGCCATAGGTTGAGCAGCTTTAACAACAGAGACTTATTTCTCACAGTTCTACAGTTTGGAAGTCAGAGATCAGGGTGCCAGCATGGTCAGGATCTGTGAGAGCTTGGTCTTGGCTGCCAGAGGGCTGCCTTCTTACCGTGTCCTTGTGTGACTTTTCCTCAGGGCATGTATGTGACAAGATGGAGAGGAAGAAAGAAAGGGATTATTTTGTCTTACAAGGTACCATACCTATCAGATTAGGACACCACCCTCATGACCTCATTTAACCTCAGTTACTTCCTAAAAGCTCCATTTCAAAGCACAATCACATTGTGGGTCAGGGCTTTAACATAATGAATTTTGAGGGGAGACATAATTCAATTCCTAGCAAAGTCTGAAGTAGAATACAAAAGCACTAATTCTGAAGGAAAAATATCATGAACTGTATTCCATTAAAGTGAAGCACTTCTATTTTTCAAAGGATGAAGGCAAGCTACAATGTGAAAGCTCCACCCACACATATATTCTTTCTCTATAAGTATATCTGTATGTATCTCTCTCTCTCTCTGTGATTGTGTGTATTTATAAGGATTATACTGGAATATACATATATCTATATCTCACACATACATACCTACACCCTATCTCTATTATATATATTTTATGTATACATATATTTTTATAAATTCTTTATTACTGTATGTATATATATAACCCTATACGTATTTATTTATCCCGATTTTATGTAGATATATTTTCACATGTGTAGAAATAGAGTAAGTAATGTATCCAAAGTATCTAGGGAGAAACAGATAGACCAGTAAAAAACATGGGAAAATATTTGGATAAACCCTTCACACTAAGTGGCCTGTAAACATGGGAAAAGAAGGTCTGTGCCATTAGTTACCAGGTAAATGCAAACTAAAAGCAGAATTAGACAATCTATCCCTGTGTCAGAACCACCACCACCACCACCAACAACAACAACAAAAAATTTGAAAATACCAAGTTTTGGAGAAGTTGTGGAACTCAGGAACTCTCACATATTTGTGCTGGGAGAGTAAATTCTTACATTTACTTTGGTGAATTCTTTGGAAAAATCTACTGAAGTTGAATATGTGCATACTGTATGATACAGAAGCCACATCCAGGTGTATACCCAACAAAAAAGCGTTCACATGTTCATCTGAGACAGTTCATGGTAGTCCTATTTAATAATTTCTATTTAATATTAGGTACACAATGAAAAATCAAATACTTATCAACTATGGAATAGATAAATGTGATTTGCTTATACACAGGGATGCTACACAGGAAAGACACCAGATGGACAGAGCTACACACAACATGAATGTTATAAACATGATATTGGGTGAAGAAGTTAGACACAAGAGGGAACATATAGATTCATTCCTTTTAGAGAAAATTTTAAAATAGGCAAAATGAACTGATAGTGTAGAAGTTGGCATGGTGGTTACCTTTGGAGGGGGGAATGTCTAGAAAGGGGATAGTGGATGATTCTAGGATGGTGGTAACATACTACTTTTTCATCAGGATGGCATATGCACAGGACCTTTATTATGAAAATTCCTTTTCTACAATTTGTGTACTTTTCTCTCAATATGTCGTATTTTAGTAAGTAAGCTTACTAAATGAATGAAAGCTTGGAGTTGTTTGCCCCTACTTGCATGTTGATTGGAAGTGGCCGGGGAGAGGAAAAATTTGATGGGATGTTACTCTGAAGAGGTGAGTGGGGATGAGGTTAGTGAACAGGTGGGAGGAGCAGCTCTATCTCCTCCACGAGAGAAGGGAAGATGGTGTGTATTTTTGCAGAGGGTTAGAGAATGTTTTCAATGAGGCAGGTAGACTTCTCCTTTTCTTTCCTTAGAATCTTTAATCCTAAGCTTAAAATTTATATATTCTTTCACTCCCTATTTCATCTTTTGGAGTAGTTAGGATTGTCTTAGGGATTACCAAGATTTTTTTTCTGTATTTTATATTCTTAGAAGTGTTAAGACTGGTTTTGAAAAGGGCTCCTGAGGGTTTTTTTCTTGTTTAAGTCATGTTTACAGTTGTTAGCAACTGAGACAGATTATGTTTCTCTTTTTTTCTTCCTTCTGTGCATGTGAGGATAAAGATTTGATTGGGAATTCTGGTACAGGCACTTATAACAGGATTAAGTAGAATAAAAATACCCACTGTATGGAATTAAGAGTTAATAAGGCCCTAATGCATACTAAATGAAATTTATTATGTTCTAACAACTTGATTATCTCCTTTGGAGAGTGGAAGCATCCTGCCTACTTTGTTCCTATCACTGCCCAGACTTGGCTGCAGTGACTTAACATCTCCTGGTCACAACTCGATTATTCTCATACTCACTCCAGTCTTCCACTTAGCTGAAGCTGTAGAGGCTTTCTCTTTCAGAATTGGATCAAACTGGGTGGATTTCTTTAGAATAAAGCTATACAACATAGTGTACAGAAAATTTAAGGAGATTTTCAGAAAAAATGTAGGTAGCTCTTTGGGAATTGGAGCTCTATAATCAGTTAAGAATTCTAAAAATTTTTTGACTAACACCATAACCCTGCATTAGATATATTAGTATGCTAAGTTTTTTCTTTAAGGGCTTTGTAGATAGTCTTTCTTTCTGGTAATTCTTTCTCAAATAGTGGAACATGAGGTTTTCTACTATTCTGTACACATGGTTTCACAGAGCCCTAGAGATTAAGTAAATCACTGAAGATTTAAAAATGAGAAAAAAAAAAGTCAAATGCAATTTACCCCAATTCTGTGGCTGCTAAATTAGTTCAGTAATTAAAGAGATTGTCTTTTATGTCTTTTTTCTTTCATCAAGGTTATCTTATTTTTTCCTTTCTAACAAAACATATAGTACAATTAGACATACTTAGTTATATGTACCTGATGCAAGTTCTATTCAATTTTTGAGGTCCTATTTAAATTTTATAGCTATATGAATTCTGACATTATTGCATATCTGAACTGCATTTTTTTGGTGAGCACTTAAAATGCACATGATCTCTATCATATAATTTATTGTTTAGCAATGTAACTATTAATAGTTTATCACAGTACTTGTACGACATTTCTAATTAAGCAAAACCTCTCTGAAAAGAAAAATGTGTCTGTTTCTGATTTATAAATAGGTCCTCAGTAAATGCTTTTTACTTGACAATTTTTTTTTTTAAAAAAAGGTAAGTATAAAACAATTTAAGTGTTAAGAAATATACAGCCTTAGGTAAATTTCATCAAATTTTAGAAATAATAATTTTTTAAATCAATCACTCTTTGATTGGAGTCCATAAGTAAAGTGAATTAATAAACCTGAGTTGAGGAGAAGAGAGGGCAAGATGACTGACTAAAAGTAGTGCTTTCTGGGCCACCCCAGAGGGAAGGAAGTGTTTCAGGTAAAGAAGAAGTAGAATAGGCACAGTTCAGATGCAGAGGAAGATGTGTCAGAGTCTTCTAGGAACTTCCTGGACAGAAATTGTGAAGCAGAACAAGAAAAGTAAAAAGAAGAAAAGATATTGTTAAGATGAAACTTCGAGATGCTCAAAACCCAGTGAAAGAGTAAGAGGGAATTCCATTTTTCTTTCCATACACCTTTGGTAATTAGCAGGCTACTAAATTGTTTGGAAAATTTTCCACCCTTAATAAAACTAGGCTGTTGCAACCACTGCATTGTGTAGAGAACTAGTGTGATCCTAGAGTTTGGCTAGTCTATACAGACTTCTTTTCAGGGACAGGTACCAGTAGAACTGGGTTCCTGTTCTCTTGTAATCGGTCTCTTTTCTTTCTCTACCCCTTCCCTATGTGCTGCATTTGGGAGGGCAGATTAAGACTTTTGGAAGCAGCTGTCTCTCATCTGCTGAAATGTCCTCCAGTCTGAGGTTACTACAGACAGTGGGGACTACACTTTTCCCCTTGAGATTCTACAGTGGACCCAGGGATGTCTGTTTTGGGAGTTCCTGTCTGCAAAACTTCCTGGAGACACATGTCAGTGGGTTAGACACACAGGCCAGATTCTGTGCCCTTGAGACTCAAGCATGTTGCCCACAGAAAACTCCCCCTTGAACCATCTTTTCAGTTCAAAGATACTTCTTTGGCCACTCTCCCAATGAGCCTTCTGACTCATCTAACCTACACCCACATGGCTTCCCTTCTTTACCCACTTCTGCTGTAATGGAGAACAAACAATTCCCTGAAAACTACAGGACACCCTACCTCCCCTCTGCCTGGGGCATTTAACTGCTTCTGTTAAGCTGCTAGGGCTCATTGCATGTGGAAAAGAACATCTCTGCAGGTGACACTTTCTTGCAAGCATCAACCACAGACAGGGAGAACAATTATATCACTCATAGGATCTACTGACAAACAGGGTGTGGTCAGTTCTTACAAGTACCACCCACCAACTCAGAGATTAAGCTGGGGGTCAATACAGTTCACAGTGCTGGGTAGAGAGTAAGAAAGCAGAATAGAAGCAAACCCAAGGGGGCATTACTTTTTTGGGGGAGAAATAAAAGTTGTAGGTAGCTTGAGCTATGACGGGCCTTCCTCCTTCATTGCAAACCTCTGGGCTATTTAGGAAACAATTCAAAGTCTGTGCAGAGACATTTGCACTGGAGATCAGGTGCAGCAAAGATCTGGTGGCCACCAATCCTAAGTTTTTGCAACCAATGTTCTACTAATCACTCTGGTGCACAGAGCCAGTTCTGTTCAGGATTCAGCCTTCAAGCAGTAGCCTTTGCATCATCCTTGCCAGTGATGAATTCAGAATATGAGTGGCAAATAAGATGAATGGAATTAAAGAAAAATTTGAAAACCAATAAAAAGAAGCCAAGAAAAAATTTCAGGGAATAAATGAAAAAGTTGCTAAAGAGCTACACAATATGAGAAATGATATAATAGAACTTAAGGAAATGAATCTTTTGTGGAATTTCAAAACAGGAAAGAAAGCTTCAACAACAGACTAAGCCAAGGAGAGAAAAGAATCTTTGATCTTGAAGACAAAGCTCTAAAGATAACCCAGTCATGCAAAGAGGCTGAGAAGAATATAAAAAAGTCTGAGAAATCACTGAGGGACATATGGGGCTATGTAGAGCACATTGAATTACAGGTATCCCTGAGGAAGAAGAAGAAAGAGCTAAAAGTATAGAAAACCTATTTGAGGGAATTCTTGAGGAAAACTTCCTTGGTATTACCAGAGATTCAGAAAAACAGATATTGGATGGACATCAAACAGTGGGATGGTTCAAGCAAATTTTTAAGACATTTCTAAGACAATAGTAATAAACCTAACCAAAGTCAAATTGAAGGAGCAAATTCTGCAAGCAGCAAGATGAAAGCGAAAAATTACCTACAAACCATCAGGCTAATTGCAGACTTCTCAGTGTAAACCCTTACAAGCCAGAGGGAAAGGGCCCCATCTTCAATCTTTTAAAAGTGAACCACTGTTGACCAAGAATTGTATATCCTACAATACTAAGTTTCACAATCAACAGAGAAATTAAGTCTTTTGCAGACAAGAAAACATTGAAGGAATGTTTCATGACCAGACCTGCCCTGCATGAAATACTTAGAACAGAATTATACACAAATCAGGACAATAGACACCCACCAATGTAAAATCACCTCCTCCACCCCTGCCCCAATTCACAATTCTTATAAAACAGCAGCACAAGGGAGAAAACAAACAAAGCAATAAAGGGCTACCCAACTGGATGAACAGAACAATATCCCACATATCAATTCTATCATTTAACATTAATGGTCTGCATGCTCTTCTCAAAAGACATAGGCTAGTGGAATGGATAAAAAGGCACAACCCAAGTAATTGCTGTCTCCAGGACACACATCTAAATCATGAGGATGCACACACATAGACTCAGCATAAAAAGATAAAAAAAAATATTTCACCGAAGTGGAAATCAAAAAAGAAGAGTAGCAGCCAATCTCTTATTGGATAAAATTGACTTTAAGCAAACACAGGTAAAGGAAGACAAAGATAAAGGGAATAATTCAACAAAAAGAGTTCTAAACATATATTCACCTAACATGGTAGCTACCAGATACATGACGCAGTTTTACTAGAGGTCAGCAAAGAAATAAATAGCACCATTATAATTGCCAGTGACTTCACCATCCCATTATTAGAACTTGAGAAATCATCAAAGCAGAAAATAAATTAAGAAACAATGGACCTTAAAAAAAAAAAAAAGAAAGAAACAATGGGCCTTAACCAAATTCTAAATCGAGTGGACCTAACAGATATTTACAGAACATATTGCCCATAAGCTGCTAAATATACATTCATCTCAGCAAGACATGGGACATTCTCCCAGATTGTTTATATCTTAGGTCACAAAACAGGTCTCAACAAATTAAAAAAAAAAAACAAACAATTAAAAGCATACCATGTGTCTTCTTAGACCAAAACAGACTAAAACTAGAAATCAATCACAAAAGAGACATTCAAATCCATAGAAAGTTATGAGAATTAAACAAAATTCTGCTAAAGTATTATTGGGTCAAGTACGAAATTAAGATGGAAATGAAAAGATTCTTTGAATTGAAAGGGAAAGGAGATACAAGTTATCAAAATCAATAGGACACAGCAAAAGTATTCCTCAAGGGAAAATTTATAGCCTTAAATGACTGCAACAAAAAGACAGAAAGATAAAATATTAACAACTTAATGTCACACCTCAAGGAATTAGAAAAGAAAGAACAAATCAAACCCAGAGCCAGGAGAAGAAAAGAAATAACGAAGTTCAGAGAAGAACTAAGTGAAATGGAAAACAATTACCACCATGAAAAAAATACAAAGAATCAACGAAAGAAAAGTTGATCTATTGAAAATATAAATAAAATGAATAGACCTCTTGCTAGATTAATCATAATAGAAGAGAAAAGACCGAAACAAGTGAAATCAGAAATGAAAAAGGAAACATTACAACTGATATCACAGAAATACAAAATATCATTCATGAATACTATGAAAATATCTGTGCACATAAACTAGAAAACATAGAAGAAATGGAAGAATTCCCAGAAACATACCATCTCCCAAGACTCAAAAAGAAGAAATAGAACTCCTGAAAAGAACATAATGAGCAGTGAGATTGAAGCAGTAATAAAAACCTCACAACAAAAAAAGCCATGGAGCAGATAGATTCATAGCCAAATTCTACTAGACATTCAAAGAAGTGATGCTACCCATGCTACATAAGTTATTCCATAATATTTAGGAGGAAATTCTCTCCACCTCATCCTATGAAGGCAGTGTCACCTTAACACCAAAGTCAAGAAAGGACACAACAAAAAATCTACAGACCAATATCTTTGATAAATATAGATGCAAAAATCTTCAATAAACACCAGAAACTGAGTCCAGCAGCACATCAAATAAATAATGCATCAGGACCAAGTGAACTTCATTCTGAGGATGCAAGGATAGTTCAACATACATAAATAAATAAATGTAGTTTGCAACATAAGCAGAGCAAAAACAAAGATCAAATGATCATCTAAATAGATGGAGAAAAAGCATTTTCACAAAATCTAGCATGCTTTCATGATAAATATCTTCCACAAATTAGGCATAGAAGGAACATATCTAAAAATTATAAAAGGCATATATCACAAAGCCACAGTCAATGTTATGCTGAATGGGGAAAAGTTGAAAACACTCCCCATTTGGAGTGTTTGGAGCAAGACAAAGGTGCCTACTGTCACCACTACTATTAACATAATTCTGAACTGGAGCAAGAACTGGAGCAAGACAAAGGTGCCTACTGTCACCACTACTATTAACATAATTCTGAAAGTCCTAGCCAGAGCAATCAGGCAAGAGGAAGAAATAAAGGGTATCCATGTTGGGAAAGAGGATGTCAAATTATCACTTTTCACTGGTGACATGATCTTGTACCTAGAAAACTCCAAAAATTCCACCAGGAGACTCCTGGAATTGATAAATAAATTTAGCAAAGTCTCAGGATAAAAAGGCAATATACATAAATCAGAAGCATGACTTTGCACTAATAAGAGACAAGCTGAGAGTCAAATCAAAGACTCAATACAATCCACAATAGCTATGAAGAAAATAAAATATCTAGGGATATACTTAACCAAGGCAGTGAATGGTCTTTAAAAGGAGAACCACAAAACACTGAGGCAAGATATAGCTGAGGGTACAAACAAATGGAAAAACTTATCATAGTTGTGCATTAGGAGAATCAATATTGTTAAGATGTCCATACTGCCCAAAATGACGTATAAATGCAACACAATCCTTATCAAAACACCAACACCTACTTCAAAGATCTAAAAAAAAAAAAACAAAACAACTTGTACACAGTGTTTGTAATCAGAAAAGAGCTCAAATAGCCAAAGAAATCTTAAAACAAAAAGAACAAATGTGGAGACATATTACCAGACCTCAAACAATACTACAAGGTTATATATAGTAACCAAGACAGCATGGTACTTGTACAAAAAGAAATAGACCAATAGAACAAAATAGAGAACCCAAATATAAAATCACTAACTTTGAAAAAGCAGACAACAATATATACTGGGGAATTGAAGTTCTATTTAATAGTGCTGGAAAAACTGGATAGCCACAAGGAGAAGAATGAAACAGGACCCCTATCACTCAGTACTCACAAAAATTCATTCAAGATGGATAAAAGACTTAAACATAAGGCAAAAAACCATATGAATTATAGAGAATAATATAGGTAAAACTCTTTTAGACTTTGGCTCAGACAAAGAATTTATGAGTAAGATCCCAATGCCAATCACAGTAACAGTAAAGATAAATGAATGGGATTTGATTAAACTAAAAAGTTTCTGTACTGCTAAGGAAACAATTAAGAGAACAAATACACAACCTACAGAATGGGAGAAAATACTCACCAGCTATACATCTGATAACTGGAATCCAAAAAGAACAAAAGCAAATAAGTATGAAAAAAAAATACAATTCCATTAAAAAATGAGCAAAAGACATGAACAGAAGCTTTTCCAAAGAAATTAGAGAAATGGCCAATGAACATATTAAAAAAAAGTTAACTGTCATTAATCATCAGGGAAATGCAAATTAAAAGCATAACAAGATAAAACCATCACAAGATTACCCCTTTAATTTTTTTTATTAAAAAGCCCCCAAATAATAGATGCTGATGTGGATTCAAAGAGAAAAGAACACTTATACACTGTTGGTGGGGCTGCTTATTAGTACAACCCTTATGGAACTTGGTATGGATATTCTTCAAAGAACTAAAGTGTATTTATGTTTATGAAAAGTGAATTATGTTTATGGGTTTGTGTATGTTAAACCAGGCTTGCATCCCTGGCTGAAACCTACTTAATCATGATGAATGATTTTTTTAAGGAGGTTGACTAGGATTTTATTGAGAATTTTTGCATCTATATTCAAAACTACCTTCAGTTGATGACTGTCATTACGTTTTCTTCATTTTGAAAAAGAAAGATAAAGCAAAAAGGAAATGTTAAAACTCTATCAATGTACCATTTGGTTCTCAAGATTATAAAATAATCCAGTCAAGATATTTGTAGCAAAATTAGTTCCATCACATAAAAGGTGAAAACCTAAATCCTGGCTCAGAAGCAGATTTATGTGGCTGCACTCCAAATAACTGAGAAAAGTTACTTCCATCTCAAAAGGGACACGCTACTTATAGCTCCCTACTTCTCTATTTCATCATCTTGACTAAAGTTGAGGTTTGGATTTCGATTCTGGTTTGTTTATTTCTGACCATGCATAGTCTTCTTTGTTATTTATTTCAAAATATTCATGAGGCACAAATGTTTTTGGTTACACTGATAGCTTTTGTAATGCTTGAGTCATGACTATAAATATGCCCATCACCCAAATAGTGGTCACTGTACCATTAAGTGGTTTTTGCCTCTCTTCTCCTCCCTCCACCCTGTTTAATTTCCACTGAGTTTTACTTCCCTCTGTGCACATGTGTACTCACTAGTTAGTTTCAGTCTAATAATGAGTATGTGTTTGTTTTTCCATTCTGTGATGACTACACTTAGCAGAGTGGTCTCCAGTTCCCTCCAAATTGTTGCAAAAGACATTAATCCTTTTTGTGGCTGAGTAATACTCCACAGGATACATACACTGTATTTTATTAATCGATTCATGAATTGATGGGCTCTTAGGTTGATTCTACATCTTTGCAATTATGAGTTATGCTGCAATTAGCATTTGAGTGCAGGTGTCTTTTTGGGTTTTTTGTTGGGTTTTTTTTTTTTTCAGTTTTTGACTGGGGCTGGGTTTGAACCTGCCACCTTTGGTATATGGGGCAGACATCCTACTCCTTTGAGCCACAGGTGCTGCCCAAGCAGCTGTCTTTTTGATAGAAAGATTTCTTTTCCTTTGGTTAAATATGCAGTAGTGGGATTACTGGATGGAGTGGTATGTACAGAAGCAAAAACAAAGACCACATTTGACAAAATTGAGTATCCTTTTATAATTAGAACAGTAAAGAATATAGTCATAAGTGGCACATATCTTAATCTGATCGAAGCCATCTAGGAAAAACCCACAGCTAATATTATACTGAATGGAAAACTTTAAGTGGAAAACTTTTCCATTTAAAACTGGAACCAGCCAAGGCTTTCCTCTATCACCACTACTATTCAACATTGTGTTGGAAGTTCTAGCCCATACAATCAGGCAAGAGAAGGAAATAAAGGGCATCCAAATGGTTTCAGAGAAGGTCAAATTCTAGCTCTTTGCTGATAATATGGTCTTATACGTAGAGAACCCTAAAGATTCCTGGAAGTCATCAAAAAACATAGGAATGTCTCAGATATAAAATCAATGTCCTGGAAGTGATCAAAAAATACAGTAATGTCTCAGATATAAAATCACTGTCCACAAATCAGTAGCCTTTGTATATGCCAATAACAGCCAAGATGAGAAGCTAAGGACACAATCCCCCTGACAGTATCTTCAAAGAAAATGAAATACCTAGGAATAGAATATACCTTACAAAAGAGGTGAAAGACCTCCATAAAGAAAATTATGAAACCCTAAGAAAAGAAATAGCAGAAGATATTAACAAATGGAAGATCATACCATGTTCATGGCTGGGAAGAATCAACATTGTGAAAATTGGTTGCTATACTACCCAAAGCAATCTACAGATTTATTGCAACCCTCGTTAAATACCATCATACTTTCAAGACTGGGAAAAAATAATTCATTTTGTATAAAACCAGAAGAAACCCCATATAGCTAAGGCAATTCTTAGTAACAAAAACAAAGCCAGTCTGAGTTTAGGCAACCCACTAACTGCTGGACTAGCAACTTCCCTACAGAAATGACTAAGAAATGCCTTTTAATCACAGGAAGCCCTCTCAAACCTGCTCCAACCCTCTTGGCTCTTGTAAGGGAAAGACTGATGGTGCCTTTTGTAGAAAGTGCACTCTCCATAAAGAGAGATATCTCTTTCATTCTCCTTCCCATGGGAGATGACTCAACTGGTTATGTTTTGTCAACACTAGGGAAGGGACTATGAGAATCACTCATTAAGTTTAGACTTGTCTGCTAGGGAGAAAAAGGATGATTAGTTTCTTGCAAGATTTCTGCCAAGCATCTGAGGTTAACTGACCTGCTCTATGAAGGCTGAATCATCAAAGACCACTGAGAAGAGTTGCCATGGTGATACTGCTCCTCAAGTTCCTAGTCTCCATAAGTATGGGGAATAGACTTATTTTTGCCATAATCTTCAGAGCGGAGGGCTATAGGGGATTACTATAGCAAAAAGTAAATGACCATATAGTCATTTCCTTCTTCCTCCTTCCCATATTAGTATCAAAGGTAGCCCAAATGAAAGAGTGGGAGACCAGAGACCAGAGACTAGGATCGGTGCTAGTACAAGAGCACCTCACCTACTGTGTGTTTAAAAATTTTTTCCCTAACTGTGAAATTCAATATCTTAAATGAATATAATAGGAACTTAAAAACAATACTGGCAAGGCTTTAGTGCATGTTAAGACAAAAAACAAACAGATTAATATTTCATAATGAAACTCATTGCCAACAGGAAAGAGAAAGAATAGCATAGCTGGTGACAGTTATGCTAAAAGTAAAATAGTTTTATATTTATACCTTGTGACTTGAGATTGCTCAATTTTAAGAGTTATGTTCTGTTCAGTGAGCCCCACTGGTGGAGGTGGATAGCCCCAACAGCTGGTGATTCTTGCAATCTTTCATCCTTATCTGTAAGTCTTAACGATGAACTCTGGGAAAATAGAATATATTTCACCAAAAATTACATACCATCCTGTTACACTAGAAGTACAATAGATAAAAACATGAAGGGCAAATTTCCTACTTAATAGTGATACCTTGAAAGTTCTTTCTTTGTTACTAAGAGTAGAAAACATGCCATTAATCAAAACTTCTCTGTAACATTTTATTGAAGGCATTAGCTAGCAAAAAGAACATAGAAGCATTAGAGAAGGAGATTTAAATTGTCATTATTCAAAGACAAAATGATTGTAAACATAAATCCCTCCAATATATATATATATTATTAGAATAAGAGTGTATCAAGGTTCTTAAATACCTGTTTATAAGCTTCTTAAATATCAGCTTATGTACAAATACAATGACTTTTTATAGCAGAAATATATGAAAAATAATACCATTTAAATAGCTTTAAAAATATTAAGTAGGAATTATAGATTTCTATAGGATTATGGTGACTACCCAAATATAAATTTCTCCCCATATCTTTTCAAATTATTAAAATTAACAAGGAAAGAAAAAGAATGCATCCTGAATTTATACCTATAGTGTAACCAGACCCAGAGAACACTACAAACTTACATTAACTCTAAAATCAGAAGAGTCATCTCTGTATCCCAGTCCCATGAAGAATTAGGTAGAAACTATGTAGAAAACAGGAGAGGGATGCCAGGTATTAGCGGGCTTGGAATACAGATTAAATCACTCTCTGAACAAAGGTTCTCACTCTGAGAATGGAAATACCGAGAATCCATTTAAACCCTGGACTAGTAGAGTGCTAGCTAATGGGCAATCCAAAGAGGCTTGAAAATTGATAGGACTGACTTGGAAAGACTCTAACTCCAGGGAATCGAGAAGAAACTTAGAAGGACAGAGGGTTCTTTGAATAATTACTGAAGGAAAATAAGGAAGCAAGCCTTTTATAAAAGTATTACTAATAATAAGAAATACCAAATATTCCCCAAATGTACACCCATCAGAAACACACAAATTTGCTCTACCAGAAGAAGAGGGTGATATTGAACTAAGGAACTATTAACCCACCCAAACCTTTCACCTTAATCTCTTCCCATGGAGAAACACCTGCTATTTATGGTTCAGGAAAATAAAAAATGTTTAAAAGTGGACAGAAAATTTCAGAAAACATATATATAAAACTAACTGAAAAAGGAAATTAGAAGTAGAAATCAAAGTTCTTCATGTGAAAACATTTCTTACCTCCTACACCACCATGAAAACAACCAACAAGCAGTCAGTGGAACTATATCCCAGCATTCATTAAGTCTTACAAAACAAGTGTTTTGCACATGTAAAAACATTGTGAATCAGAAATTAAGAAACAAACTTAGACTAGAAATGAACAATAACAACAAAATAAACGAAGAAGAGGAAGATGTGAGACGAATGATCAAAGAAACTTGGGAAAAAAGTGAAGAAAAATTTAAAAATCATTTTGGAAAGAAAGATTAAATTATAATTTAAGAGAGATTAGATAGATTGACAGAAAACACGAAAGAGAGGGGCAAAAATAAGCAAGAATTGGGAAACTAAATAAAAAAGGTTAACTGAGAAAGGATTAGATGTGGATGATAGCAAAGAAAATCCAACATACATATACTCCTTGAAGATGTGAAAAGGAAATAATAGAACAGAATTAATATTTATAATTTAATAAAATTATGGCAATGTAAAAATATATTTTATATATTGAGAGGGCCTACTATAGATATGGAAATTTTAATCAGCTCTGAGACACATCTTAGTAAAACTATTATGCTTAAAAATTATTAAAATAGGCAAAAAGAAAGTCATTTATGAGATAGAGGAAATCAGGCTGGCTTTAGACTTTTAGCAGCAACACAGGGCAAAGTAAGGGACATGGGAAAACATCATCACAAAACTCAAGGAAAGAATATATAATCTCTGAATTTTATGACATTGAAGTTCTTCAAGTAACAAAGCTATAAAAAGGTAATTTTAGGGCAGCACCTGTGGCTCAAAGGAGTAGGGCGCTGGCCCCATATACCAAGATGGCAGGTTCAAACCCAGCCCTGGCCAAAAACTGCAAAAAAAAAAAAAAAAAAAAGTAATTTTAAGTACAAAGAGCTCAAGGAATGCTAAACTTATAAATCTTTATATGAAACCCATTAGATGTTATACTTCACTAAATCAAGAACTAACCAGAGATATAACTCAGTATGAGGGATAATGTTGAACATTGAATATACTATTTAATTATGGATTTTAGACCAAAAATAGGGGGCAGCAAGAAGGAAGGAATAGTATGTGAATGCAATGTGTTACAAAGAAATGGAAATACCACAACTAGTAAATAAAGGTGAAGTGAGAAAGAGAAAAGTAGAATATGCTTATTAATTGCCATGAGAAATTATGAGTAATTAAGACTATGGAAGGCTAAAGAAGGGAAAAGGGGCTTAGGAAAATTGTAAAATATATTGATATAAAGGTTACCATTAGAACAACAAAAATACAGTTTACTAAATATATAAATAAAAGCATAAGTGAGCAAAGAAAATAAAATATAAACATTTTCAGAAATAAATTTCGTATAAAGCCAAATAATATAGGGGGAGACTACACATATAAATTGTATCATTAAACGTAACTGAGTTAAACTGACAAATTAAAAAAGTTTTCTGATTAGCTAAAAAAAGTATTCAAATTTGTATATAATAGACACATTCATCTACAACATGGTATATTAGGCAGCTTTAAACACATAGAAGATTCTTGTGCAATGATGTGGAGTGAATTTTAGGATATTTTATGCTAAAAAAGTACAAAGAGTTACAAAATAATATTAGAAAAAGAAAGATAGCATTGTACCAGCAACCAAAATAGAAAGTACCTATCAATATAGCTTTAACAAGAACTGTGCAATTTTTTTTGAATACATAATCATTTACTACTTGTTTGTTACAGAATACACAAGACAAAATATAAGTATCAAACAATTTTTTTCCTTATTATGTTTTTACCAAAGTCTAAAAAAAAATGACTAATATATGTAAATAAAAGTAAAAAATAATTTCTAAAAAAAAAAGCAAATCACACCAAGTCTTATAGACAGTAGAAATAGAAATACTTCAAAATCATTCTACTTAGTCTGGATACCCCTGATAGTAAAATTAGAAAAAATATATTATTATAAAGGGGAAACTACAGACATATTACACTGATGAATAATGATGCAA
>CAUYQV010042492.1:0-15752 GCA_963574575.1 Galagoides demidoff
GTGGTCCCAGCTACTTGGGAGGCGGAGGCAGGAGACTCGCTTGAGCCCAGGAGTTAGAGGTTGCTATGAGCTGTGATGCCATGGCACTCTACCCAGGGGGATAGCTTGAGGCTCCATCTCAAAAAAAAAAAAAAAAAAAAAGAAAAAAACCCAGCTGAAGGCATCACTGTCTCCCTGTCATCTGCCGCCAGTGCCTGCCAGCCCACAGCCCACACCCTGCCTCTGAGCCCAAGGTCTGTACAAAGGACATGGGCAAAACCGTGTACCAGGGATTGCCCCCAACAGCTCAGCCTGCCTGTCTCTGCATTATGGGTGGGAGGTAAGGGACAAGTTCCATGCTCTTGGCTGCATGTCCCCAGGGAGCCCCCCACTCTGGTCTCAATAAGGGAGTGAATGTCCTAGATACCCTGAAGTTCTGATGTGCCTCCATGTTCCCACCACTGGAGGGCAGGGCCGGCTCCTCAGACATCAAGAGGCTCCAGATGGGGCTGGCTTGCCTGTGTCAGGACCTGGACCTCCACCCTGGGGGTGCGTGTGTTGCCTACATGCCTACAGCTCCCCAGCCCTCCGTCCACAGGCCTAGTGGGCACCTGGGAGCCCCTCTCTCAGGATAGTATCTTCAATTCATTAGGGCTGTCAGAGGAGTGCTGGAGGGTGCCAGGGCTGTAGATGCATGCAGGGTTGGCTGCCTGGGAGGGAGGCTGGTAGGGAGGGGTGCTGCCTGCCAGTTGGGAAGCCACAGGCATTGTGAGCCTGGGGACCTCCTATCTCTGCAGTGAGGGAGACAGTGTTTGTAGGAGAAGGGGGCACAGGGACAAACCCTGGAAGGAGGGATGGGGGTCTTGTTCTGTGGCCAGCGGGAAGAGACAACGCAGCATCATGCCATGGTTTACAGGATAGCCACTGGCTTGGAGCCTGGGCTCCTGAGATACAGGGAGTTAAAAACCTCCTGGACAGAGATGAAGTCAAGTGCAATTTGCGGGGGTTGGGGGGGTTGTCTGTTCTACGTTCAGGCAGTGCTGGGTCAGGAAGACCCAGATCAGGCTTAGCTGTGGTGAGTGCAGTGTGGGGGAAGCTAAAGCTGGGCTGAAGAGAAACCCCCCATGTTCTTGGAGTCCAGCCAGGCCTGTGACAGAGACAGGCAGGGAGGGTGCCCAAGAACTGTGTCTGTAGTTCTCACGTAAATAAACCATGCAGAGAGTGGTTGCACCTGTTAGGCAAAAATTGCACAGTCCTGCACTGTCCCCACATGCCCCATCTCCACCTGGACTACCCCTACCTACATTGTCCTCAACTGAACTCTCTCACCTGTGCTGTCCTCACATGCCCTGTCCTCCTGCATTGTCCTCACCTGCTCTGTCCCCACTGCACTGTGCTCACCTGCTCTGTCCCTAGTGCAGTGTCCTTATATGTTCTATCCAGACTGCACTGTCCCACCTGCAACATCCTCATCTGCACTGTTCCAACCTACACTGTCCTCATGTGCACTGTCCCAGCTTCACTGCTCTAGCTGCATTGGCTTCACCTGCACTGTCCCCACATGCACTGTTCAACTGCACCATCCCACTGCATTGTCCTCACCTGCACTGTCCAACTGCACTGTCCTCACCTGTACGGTCCCCACCTGCTCTGATCCCACCTGCATTGCCCTCCCTACACTGTCCCACCTGCACTGTCCCAACCTACATTGTCTTTACCTGTAGTGTCCCTACTGCACCGCCTTCATGTGCAATGTCCTACTGCACTGTCCCCACCTCCACTGTCATCACCTGCTCCTTCCCACCTGCACTGTTCCCACTGCACTATCCTCATCTGCCATGTCCCCACTGTAGTATGCCCACTTACCCTGTCTCACCTGCACTGTGCCCAGCAGCACTGTCCCCACTTGCAGTATCCCCCCTGCACTGTCTCCACCTGATCTGTCCCCACTGCGCAGTCACCACCTGCACTGTCCTCACCTGTACCTGTAATGTTCTCACCTGCACTGTCTCCACTGCACAGTCCCTGCCTGCACTGTCCCCTTCTGCAGTGTCCCCTACACTGTCCCCACCTGCACCATCCCCATTGCACTGTTCTCCCTGCACTGTCCTCACATGGTCAGCTGTGGAGAATATTTATAGGTGCCCTCACCCACATCTCTTTCTTCTATCAAGGGCCCTGGGCTCCTATGTAACTCACACCAGCCTGCCAGTGGGCTGGAACTGGGGAAGGTGAATCTGTTTGGAGCTGGGAATGGTGGCAGAGACTTTGGTGAGTCCAGCCAGGCAGAGCCCCCAAGCTTACTCTGGTCAGCAGTCCCTGGAACAGGCCAAGGGTGTGGGTGACATCATCAGAACACCCCCTCTGGTGCCATGCACGGGTCTATTTGGTTTGGGGCCCCTGAGGTGTGGCTGGTACTAGCTTTCATGACCCTCTGTAAGACAGCCCTGGGCTGCAGTAAGTGGGCTGTGCCAGTCTTGGAGCTGGTAATCTTGGGGTCAATGGGAGCCACTGAAGTTCATAGAGCAGGATGTGGGAGAAATAGAGTCAGAGCATGCTGACCCCTGTGGAAGGTGCTAAGAAGGCTGTTGCAGAGGTGGTGGAGGAGACTCTTAGGTTGAAGGGCTGAGGGGGGTTGACTGCACTGAGGCAAGTTTTTACCCCACAGATTGGAGGCTTGTTGCAGGCCAGAGTCACATCAGATTGTGAGGGACGTTGGCTGTGACACTCAAACTCCATCTTTGGACCCTGAGAACCATGGAAAATTCTTGAGCAAAGGAAGGATGGACCACAAGGAAGGCTAGCTGGCCCGAGTCCTCCACAGGGCCCTGACCCAGACCTGGGCAGTGAAGTTCACATTTGGAAAGAAGCACATGTCATCTCCAGGGTTTATTCCCATCTCCAGACATCAGATGGCCTTCCCTGTTTTCCCGGGCATTGCCACTGTGGGCTGCAGGCCTGGGGGAGCTGAGCAGGAGTGTAGCTCCAGGGGTGGAGAGGGAGTCCCTCTCCCTGCATCCAGGAGGGCCCATGCAAGGTGGTTGTCAGCTGAGGAAATCCCCTTCTCCCAGCAAGACCTTCCACAAGCAAGACCTTGGGCTTTCTGCCCAAGCCTGGAAGGTCACCAGTCATGCCCCTGTCTGTAATTCCACACTGGCTACTGGGATGGAAGGGGTGCTTGTGCTGATAGTCCTGACACCTGCTATCATCCTTGGAGGACAGCTGAGACCTAGGATAAAGCCAGCTAAGCCCTGATCCTGGTGGGAGCTGGAATGCAGAGCATCCCCAAGGCACTTGGGCTGAGCTTAAGCATCTTCCCTACCACAGAAGCCTCACCTCTTCCTAGAAGACCACCTGGATTAACCACAATCCCCAGCCTATCAGGCCAGGCTGGGCTCCTCCGCTAGACCAAGGGACCCACCCAGCCTGCCTGTGTTTGGGTGGATGAGTCTTCCTCATGCCAGCACCATAAACACCAATTTGCAGAGCTCCAAGAGCCAAATGACTATTTACTGTGTGCTCTAGAAGCTCAAATATAAAAAAAGAGAGAGCAGGAGAGAGAGAGAGAGCAAGGAGCTGGCTTGGAGCTAAACAGCAATTAGCACCTTCTGACAAGCTCCTGAGCTCTCTCCTATTGCTGGTGGGGCAGGAGGGGTAGGCGAGCAGGCCAGATAGCAGCTCCCAGCCTCTGGGCTTGGGTCCCTCATCAGGGCTTCTCCTGCTGCCACTGGCACCCTACCTTGTCCTGGCATCTACAGTGATGGGATCTCAGCAATACAGATCCACAGAAAGAGAGCCCTAATGCCCACCTCCTTCTGGAAGTCTTCCCAGGCAATCCAGCAGGCTGCTACAAGACTGACACCAAACTAGTCTCTGGAGCCTTGGGTGTCACCCCAGGAGGCTTCAGATGTGGGGTGGGGCCATGTTCCCCAGACTGGTCCCCTTCAGACCAGTCCCAGCTCAGGATCAGCCCTTGTCAGACACTGGCCTCCAGCCCAGGTCTCTCCAGGACTCCCTGGGAGCTCCTTCACTCTAACTGTGGATGAAAGAAAGGCAGGGCCCTCAGAAAGAGAGAGGCAGAGGTCAGAGGCTGTCCTCCCACAGGAAAGTCTGGGTGAATCCCCTCTCATGTTGTCTTAGCTCTAGGCTTTGACCCAGGGTGGACAGTCCACCACCAAGCTACACCGTGGCACTCTGGGAATCCCTACCCCTGTGCCAAGGGTCCCCCTCTGATGATGCCCAGCTGAACTCTATGGCTGCCTCTTGGAGACAAATGGTATTCCCAGTGAGACTAACTGCAGGGGACAGGGCTAGAGGGACCCAGCCAGAACTTTGGGTGTCTGGCCAGGCTGGAGGATGGCTCTAGAGGCTGAGGTTCCAGGATTACCTTCTTGGTGGACATCATAGGCAGGCCGTTCTTACCTGGGGTAGGCCTGACAACCTCTCTGACACCAGAGCCCACACACAGATGGATAAACAGAGGCTGGACAGCAAACTAGGCCCAGCATCACCTCTGTAACACCTCATACTTGGAGGGGGTACTTGGGGTGCAGTTCTCCCAAGTCCCAGCTTCTCTTCCTGGTGTCCTCCACCAATAATATTCTAGAAGGTGTCACCTCCCTAAGAAGACCCCAGGGACTTTGGGGCATCCTAGAATTCCTCCTATCTGTTCTGTCCATCTTCTAGGATTCCCCAGAGGCTGGCAGCACACCTAAGCTTTGGACCTTGGTCAGCTTTTGGGCCAAGTCATTTATTGGCAGATGAGTCCCAAGGTGGTGGGGGATAGCCAGAGCTTGCAAAGTATAGTGATATACTCAGTTGCTGGGGTCAGAGGCCTGGCACCAGGTGTGCCTGGTGTGGCGACCCCAGGCCAATTCCACACTGGGGGCCCCAGCACAGGAGGGCCCTAGGCAGCCTGGGGGGAGGACCTACAAAGTGGGAGTACAGGGAAGGGGGTGTCACAGAGAGGGAGGGCCGCTGGGGGGCCCAAGGTGGGGCTGGTCACACCCCCTCCAAGACTTCAAAGCAGGAGAGTGAGATTTGCAGGGGGCTGGGCCATGGGGAGCCCTGGCCCACAGCTTCCAGGCCTTTTATATGGTTATTCCCTGTCCTGTCTCAACTACCTGTGAACAGGCCCACTGGGCCATTTCCTCCCTCTGCTGTAAACTCCCTGGAGTGGCTGAGGCAGCTTCTGAGGGCCCTGTCTGGAGGGTGGGGGTGGGGGCCCTGGGGAGATGCTACTGCTGAAGTCTTGGTAGGTGAGAGGCACCACTCTCCAGAGTGGGCACTGGCAAAGCTCCCTGACACCCCTCATCACATTTCCCTTTGCATAGAAAGGAAACTGAGGCCTGGAAGGGGGCAAGGCTTGCTCCTGACTGCAGTGAATCAAGAGTTTAGCCTCCCACCTCCTCTTACCTATAGCCTGGGTCTGTCCTATGTCCTCATGGGCTGCAGAGGCTCCCATGCCCTTGGGGCCCTCTTCCTGTGTGATTTGCCCTTTGTCTGTCCCAAAGGCCATGATGGTGTAGATGAGGTCAGCTAAGACCATCTTCATGGTGGTCTTTGACACTTGGCCTATAGGGAGACCTCCTAGCCCTGCACCCTGATGCCAGGGCTTCCTGAGTCCCTGGCATACTATGTGTGCTCAGGCCACTGCTGACTCCTCTCAGGGCCCCAGCAGCACGAAGCCTGGAGTCCTGTTGCTCAGAGGTGTTTGGGAACTTTGTGCTGGCCAGAACAGGCAGGCCCCTAAGGGTGTACCTGCCTTGTGTCTGGGTGTGTGGGCTCTGCCCCGCAGCTCTCTTCCCTAAAGCCCAGCTCCACCTCATCACACTCCCTAGGTATCATGCCCCTGCCATATTCCCTGGTTCTTCAGATCTCTGTGACCTGGTGGCTGTGCCCACACCCCCTCCACCCCTTTTGCCCGCCTGCCTGCCCAGCCGCCTCCCCGGCGGGTCTGTGTCTTTCATCTGTGATGCCCCTGGCACCCAGCCCCAGCAGGTGCCAATTAGGGAGGCTCCTGCCCAGGGCCCTGACTCAGAGGCACAGTGTGCCCTGTCAGACAGGGCTCCTGTGGGGCGCCTGTCACTGCCCCAGAGACTGACCCTTTTAGGGGTGGCCTGATGGGTTGTGTGGACTTGGGGTGCCGCCCCATTGGGTGACTCACCTATCAACAGGGAGAATTGGCATCTGTCCTGCATCCTCGGTGTGGCCCTGCACCCTTAGTCGCTATTTCCCTTTGTATAAATGGCAGCCCATCTGGCCTCAGCTGAGCCCTGGACCTGACCAGGCAGGGGGCCAGGTCCTGCAGATACCTGTAGCCCTTGAGTAGTGAGTGTTGTCCTGAACTGACTGGCAGAGGATGCAGTGGGCCATGAGCCAATAAAGCCATGGGCTGAAGAGTGACACTGGGGTGCTCACCTTGGGGGGCAGGGCAGCTGATGCAGTCTGGGAAGGTGATGCAAAGGGGTGCTTTAAGTCCAGAGCTCTGGACCTGGTTCCTTCTCTCCTGTAGACCCTGACAGGCCCTGGCCAAAGGACAGTTGGAGAACTCTGGTGACTATCCTTTCCCCAGGACCAACCCCCCAATGCCATCCCTGGCAGCACCTTCTCTACCTGGGACTTGCCTCCCTAACTATCCTAGTATAGGGGTCTCTGGTCAGTGAAGGCCCACATGACTACTGGGAACTGGAGGGGTAGGGTGAGGGGCCCTGGTTGGGGGTATAGTGGACAGGACTGCCTGTGGTTGTTCTGGGTAGAGGGAGGAGAGTGTAGTGGCTTCCCTTGTGGCTCCTGACACAAAAGCGGGGAGTGGCCCAGTGTGGCCCACAGCATGTGTTCTGCTGGCTCTTGGCTCTCAGCTCTTGGATTGTGTTCCCATCTGTTCCAGACAGAGGATGTTAGTGTCCACTTTCTACTCCCCAGAGCTGCCTGGCACCCCCCTTCCATTTTTTCCCACAAGTGGCTCCCTCTCTCCTCTTTGTGTGGACTTCAATTCCAGGATGAACTGGTGAATCTCTATAGCAAATGGACACCCGGAAGCATGGCCCAGCCCCTCCTGCTCTCCCACAGGATCCCTGCCTTCCAGCCGTGTACACATGACTGTGCTGGGCCCAGGCTCTGAGAGGGTGGGGCTGGCTGCTGCTCTCACCTCCTGGCTGGACATCTGGTAGGGCTGAGAGGTGATGACACAGGAGTGCAGATACCAGTGCTTAGACAGGGGGTTGTGTGGCCTTGAGAGAGACTTTTGTCTTCTGTTGCCTCAGTTTCCAGAAGTGCACTCAGCTTCCTGAGGGAGGGTCCTGCTCATTCTGTAGGCTTTCCCTGCCTGGCCTAGGCTACTTAGAGTGGGAACTCTGGCAGGCAGAATCAACTCCTCATCCCCTGTCATCCACAGCCCCAGGAGGTCCCTGCCCAGGAGTGGGGGTCCCAGAGGTGCTCCTGGTGGCTGGCCTTATGCCCTATTCCTGCTAGAATCCAGCTGAGCCTTCACTTAGAGGTCACTAGCCACCAGGCAGCCATCTCCAAACTTAAGGGTTCAGGTACACCACAGCTAGTGCTAAATGAATATGGAATTTTAGGGAGGTGACTTATCTGACATTCCTGCTGGGGCCCCGGTTTGTCATACCACCTCTTCAACAATGTGCCCACCTACCACCAAGAATCCAGCACAGACCACAGGATTGATTTGTTTGCTTGTTTCTTCTTCCTTTCTTTTCTTTCTTTTTGTTTTTTTTTAATACTTTCCCCCATTATTTGAAACTCACAAGCTATGACTAAAATAATTTCTTTCATAGAAAGAAAAGGAAAAACAAAACCACATCTGTTCATCTAACTCCAGTGTATGGTGGATATAGCAGCATTAGAAATAAAATTAAAACCAAAAAAAAAAAATGCAGAATTCAAGGCAGAGGACAGTGGTGTCCCCTCTTCCAGGCTCTTGGGGTGGCACACCCACCCAGCCATGTCTCCTCTCACTGCCTCTAGGGTGAGAGACGGTTCACAGTGGCAGAGGCTGAGGGGAGTGTTCCATGGGGTGGCTGTGGATATCAGCAGAATGGGTCCAGTGGACTCTTATTCTCATGCTGGAGGGTCCAGTGATCAGCCAGAGGCTCCAGGATAGTGGCTGCAGGATGTCAGTTTGGTGACCATCACCCCAGCAGGAGGACATGGGGAGTCAATCTTGGCCACAAAGGACTGGAAAGGAGACCACCTTGTTTCAGGGCTGTAGGTCCTCCGTTGGCAGCACAGTTGTGGGGTGAGGTACCCTAGACCTCCTACATAACCCCAAAATGAGGTCAGCAGCTCTGGGTAGTCTTGGGAGCTGGCTTCTCTTCCTGCCTCTCCCTTACTATGGGCTGTGGACAGGGAGAGGCCGGGAAAGGGCTGGACAGTAGTTCACTCTCTCCTACAGCTGGGATAGGGTGCCAGGTAGGGAAACCCCAGGATAGGGAGGAGGGGAGGCCAGGCATCTGGGGCCTGGGGAACAGCAGGAACATGCCCCAGGAAGACGATCCGAGTGCGGATGGAGGGGCAGAGGCAGGTCTCAGAGTCGTGGGCCCAGGATTCCCTCCCTAGGAGAAGCTCCTTTCCCCTTCTTCCAGGGCAGAGCTGTGTTCCTGGAGCTGCTTGGAGGCTGGAGGGTGCTGCAGGCTTTTCTCAGTAGACTTCTTGGTTTGGAAGATGGGCAAAGCCCAGGCTGAGGGAAGGCTGATACAAGCTTCCACCCCCTGAATCATCTCGGAGCCAGTGGTTTGGAGAGAGGGGGCCCAAGATCCCAGAGGCGTGGGGAAGGGGTTAGGGGACCTGATGACACTCCATGGGTTCTCCGCGGCTCTATGCAGACAAGAGGGGGTGGATGGGATTTTGTGGGGAGCCTGGGAAGAGAGGGCTGGAGGACTGAATCCTCTGATCTGGAGCCCAGGTTCCTGCAGGAGCCACACCCTATTCTGGAGGACTGCTTCTTTGGCGAGTTTCATCTCCAGAGAAAAGCCCTGCCCACAGGGAGGAGCCCCACCCCCACCAGAACCCCATCCCCTTTGGAAGGGCATCACCGCCTGTTGCCTCTCTTTCCAGGCAGAAGCCCCAACCCCGTCTTGGTCAAGGGTAGCTCCATCCCTTGGGAGGAGCCCACCCCAAGGCCTTATACCATCCACAACCCCACACTCTGGGAGGAGACCCCGCCTCCAAGTAGGAGCACCCCCTCCAAGGCAGGGCCCGCCCCATCCACGGAGGAGCTTGGTTCCCAGGGAGAATACCCGGCTTCCAAGTAGGAGCCCTGGCCCCTGGGAGGAGCCCCGTCTCATTCCTTCCAGGAAGGAGACATGCTCTACCTAAGGAGAAACCCAGCCTAGGAGCCCACCCAGGCAGGGCCTGCCCCACCCGGCAGAACTCCGCCCCGCCGACTACTTGCAGGTATGCACGTCGTAGACGCGCGTGCACTCCTGGCAGCTGACGTAGCAGCACCAGTGGAACACGCAGCGGCATTTCTCCCGGCGCTGCTCTGTGCGAGCGTTGTGACCTCGGCCGCAGCACAGAAGGTCACAGCCGTCGATGCCATGCGAGCTCACATTGCAGGTGCGGTCGCGTGTGCCGAAGGAGCCTGTCTCTGGGTTAGGCTCGCAGAAGTTGGGGGAGGCCTCGTAGTAGACCAGGTCGCGCTCCGTGGGCACCTTAAAGTAGGTATAGCGCGGCCGCAGCGTCTCCACCCATCCGCGGGACTCGCGGTGCTTCTCCACCACCATCTCTGAGGCGCTGTCGTATTTGTCCTTGAGAAAGTCGCCAATGGCTCGGAAGTCGGGCTGTGACCACCAGCAGGTCTTCACCTCGCAGCTGCCTGACAGCCCATGGCACTTGCACTTGAGGTGCATGTGGCTGGCGATGGCCTGTGGGGCACGCGTCAGGGTGAGCGTCAGGGCAGTCATCTGGTGTCTCTCCAGCTGGGGACCCTGTTATTTGCTTGCAACTCCCCGCAACATAACCCCCCCCCCACCGCGGAGGGTGAGGTTTCACGGCAGAGCAGGTGCCCTCTCCATGGCCCCCAGCACCACCCCCTTCCTTAGGGTGCAGATTCTTGGGCTGTGCACTCATCTCTCCTGCCAGACTCAAGGCCACCCTCATCCATGGCCCAGGTGAGTACTTCTATAATATCTATAATAGGCCGGGTGTGGTGGCTCACACCTGTAATCCCTGCACTTTGGGAGGCTGAGGTGGGATTCCTTGAAGCCAGGAGTTTGAGACCAACCTGGGCAACATAACAAGATCCCATTTCTCCAAAAATAATTTAAAAATTAGCCAAGTCTGGTGGCACACAACTCTAATCTCAGCTACTCCGGTGGCCAAAAGCATCACTTGAGCCAAGCAGTTTGAGAATTCAGTGAGCTGTCATCACACTACTGCACTCTAGCCTGGGAGACAGAGTGAGACCTTGTCTCTTTAAAAAAAGAAAAAAAGAAAACCTTTATGGAGAGAAGGAAAGGAGGAGCAGCAACATGGGATAAAGTGCCAAATTGTAGTGTAGGTGCATAAAAGTGCAGGGATGCAAGAGGGGTGACCTTGTTTCTGACTGGGAGAACCCAAGCAGGCTGCCCAGAGAAAGTGTCTATGGGCTGGGTGGGAAGTGACCCAGAAAGCTGATCCTTTTATGGGGACTACAGCAAAAGAGGGAGACAGTGCTGGGACATAAGGCTGTGGGATGCCTTGGGGGCCTGGCTGAGGAGTGTGTGATTTTCCCTATGGACAGTGGAGAACTCAGTTTTTCTTTCCTTTTTTACTTTGAGGGAAGGGGTGAAGTTGGAGTGTGGTGACATCTAGGATTGTTTACACAGGCACTGGCCACACATGAGCCCATGAAACCTAGCTGGTCCAAATTCAGAAGTGCCACAGGTGCAAACTGCACACTAGATTTCCAAGACTGAGTGTGAGAAAAGAATGTGAAATATCTCATTCATAATTTTTTTTTTTGAGACAGAGTCTCACTTTGTTGCCCTTGGTAGAGTGCTATGGTGTCACAGCTCACAGCTACCTCAAACTCTTGGGCTTAAGTGATTCTCTTGCCTCAGCCTTCCAAGGAGCTTGGACTACAGGTGCTTGCCACACACCCAGCTATTTTTTGGTTGTAGTTGTCATTGTTGTTTGGCAGGCCTGGGCTGGGTTTGAACCCGCCAGCTCTGGTTATGTGGCTGGTGCCCTAGCTGCTGAGCTATAGGTGCTGAGCCTCTTATTCATAATTTTAATATTGACTACATTATTAGAATGAATTATTAAGGTGGAGCGTGGTGGCTCACTTCTGTAATCCTAGCATTCTGGGAGGCTGAGGAGGGTGGATAGGCTGAGCTTAGGAGTTTGAGACTAACCTCAGCAACAGAGAGACCCTTTCTACTAAAAATAGAAAAAACTAGCCTGGCATTATGGTGGGCACCTGTAGTCCCAGCTACTTAGGAGGCTCAGGCAAGATGATTGCTTGAGCCTAAGAGTTTGAGGTTTCTGTGAGGTATGATGTTATGCCACTCTACCCAGGGCAACAGAGTGAGACTCTGTTTCAAAAAAAAAAAAAAAGCATTATTAAAACAGGAGCATGTTGGCTATATTGGGTTAAAGAAATTACAGTATTAAAACCCATTTCAGTTGCAAACTCTTTAAATATGGCTACTACAAAGCATATAATGACCTATGTGGGTCCCATTTGTAGCTCCCATACAGTCCTGGTCTTAGACTTTGTCAGGGCTCAGAGTCCAGATCCTGCCTTGGCCTGTCCATCTCTCCTAGCTGTTTCTTGAGCTCTTCCCTCTCATATTGAATCTTCTCATGGATATCTGTAGAAGAACACGTCCCCCTGCTCTGCCAGTTTAGTTTGTCTAATATCTATTTTCTTCTTTCTTTTGTTTTAGTTTTATGTTTTCTTTTTCTGAGATGGGGTCTTGCTCTGTTGTCTAGGCTGGTCTTGAACTCCTGGCCTTAAGCATTCTTCCCACCTTGGCCTCCCAAAGTGCTGGAATTACAGGTTTGCAACACTGCACCCAGCCCTAGTTTTACTTGTGATTAAAGTTACACAAGTGCAACTTTTAAAAATTCAATAGTTTTTTGGACTTGTTCAGTAAAACAGGAATCCTGGCTCCATATGCTGCCCTTTGCAATGCCTATGGCTCTAGTAATATTTGTCTTTCTACTTCCTGATTTTTTAGCATTAGGCATTATCTGTTGGCCTCTCACCATGGATGACAGGAGTTTATGTAGCTCTTTCTTACAATTCCACCGCTTGAATAAACTTCCTAGCCACAAGCCTCTTCCACCCTAAAACTGAGTGTAATTTTATATCAATATTCACTACTGATGGCATTGGGACTATATTAAATGTCATACTCTACTGAGCCAAGTATTAAACATAGCATTTGATGATTTTTCCTTTCTTACACAAACTTTTGTTATTGCTATTGTTAATGTACCCATCACTGGTTCAGCCCCAAATTCTCCCTTAATTGTCTTTTTTTTTGAGATAGAGTCTCAAGCTGTTGCCCTGGTAGAGTGCTGTGGTGATACAGCTCACAGCCACCTCTAACTCTTGGGCTTAAGTGATTCTCTTGCCTCAGCCTCCCAAGTAGCTGGGACCACAGGTGCCTGCCACAATGCCTGGTTATTTTGTTGTTGTTGTTGCAGTTGTCATTGTTGTTTTAGCTGGCCCAGGCTGGGTTCCATCCCACCAGCCTCAGTGTATGTGGCTGGTGCCCTACCCACTGAGCTATGGACACTGCCTAATTGTCTTAACTATTCTCTTCAAGATGTTCAAACACATCAGGCTTTATACATGGATCAACTTAATCTTCTTGAAGGTGTGTGTTTATAAGAAAAGGTCTTCCAGGTCAGGTTTGGTGGCTTATACCTATAACATGGCACTCTGGAAGGCTAAGGAGGGAAGGATTGTTTGAGGTTAGAGGTTGGAGACCAGCCTAAGCAAGAGCAAGACCTTGTCCCTACTAAAAATAGAAAAATTAGCTAGGCATTGTGGCGGGCATGTGTGGTCACAGCTACTTGTGAGGCTGAGGCAGGAGAATTGGTTGAGCCCAGGAATTTGAGGTTGCTGTGAGCTAATCTGACACCATGGCACTCTAGCCTGAACAATAGAGTGAGACTTTTTCTAACTATTCCATTTAATCGATAGTTTAGCAGGGTATAAAATTCTTGGCTTAAAATCATTTTACCTCTTAGAATTCTGAAAGTACTACTCCATTTTCTTCTGGCTCTTGTTGTGGTTCCTGAAAGGTTCAATTCCTGTTCCTAAAGTCCAAATGTTCTTCTTGGAAGCCCCTATTTTGTACGCTTTAATTTTGAAACAGTGTGTTTTGATGTGGATCTTTTTCTCTCTGTTGTTTCAATTACTAACCACACTTGTTTGGTCTGAAACCTGTGCCCTTCAGTACTGGGGAAACTTCCTGACTTGTTCCTTATCTGACTTCCTTTTCTTTGCATTCATTATTGTTTTTCTTGAATAGATCTTTTAAATATTCTCAGGCTTTCTGCTGAAATTTTTAGATTCTGTTATGATATTTTTAATTTCTAAGAGCACCTTTTTTCTCTGAATTATTCTTTAAAATTAACATCCTGTTCTAATTTCATGAATACAGTATTTTATCTCCTTGGGGATTTTTTTTTTTTGGCCAGGGCTGGGTTTAAACCCGCCACCTCTGGCATATGGGGCCGGTGTCCTACTCCTTTGAGCCACAGGTGCCATCCAATTTTATTTATTTATTTTTTGAGACAGAGTCTCACTATATCGCCCTTGGTAGAGTGCCATGGCATCACAGATCACAGCAACTGCAAACTCCTATGCTTAAGTGAGTTTCTTGCCTCAGCCTCCCAAGTAGCTGGGACTACAGGTGCCAACCTCTATGCCCGGCTATTTTTTTGTTGTAATTGTCATTGTTGTTTTAGCAGGCCCCTGCTGGGTTCAAACCTGCCAGCCCCTGCATATGTGGCTGGCACCCTAACCACTGAGCTATGGGCGTCGAGCCCTCCTTGGGAATATTAATGATAGTTTTTTTTAAGTTTTCATCTTTCTTTACAATGTGTTTTTCCATAAACATTGTTTTTGTTTGTTTGGGCCTTTAGCACTGTTGTTGTCACTGGAGGCTTTCCTCAAAGGTCTGGTGATCCTTGGCTATCTGCTCATATTTAGAAGTGGAGCACTGAATGTCTTTGGGTTTTGTTTGTTTGTTTTTTGAGTCAGGGTCTTACTCTATTGCCCAGGAGTGCAGTGGCATTATCATAGCTCATAGCAACTTCAAACTCCTCGGCTCAAGCAGTCCTCGTGCCTCAGCCTCCCAAGTAGCTGGGACTACAGCTGTGTGCCACCATGCCCACTATGCTAAAAATTTTAATGGAAGTCCCTGCACATGGGAGGGACTTTTCAACTTTGATTTTCACTATAGAGTGATCTAGCTGCATCATCTAACTGGGGACCCCCTCCAAGTCAATATCTTGAAGTCTCTTCATTCGATTTGGTCAGATTCCCCAGACAGCAATCTTCTATTTTCCTACTTGGAGGATAATTGGGGTTTGCTGCTAGGATTAGGAAATCAAGAAGAGAGATAATGGCATGAGTTTTTTTTTTTTTTTAGAGACAGAGTCTTACTTTGTCACCCTTGGTAGAGTGCTGTGACATCACAGCTCACAGCAACCTCCAGCTCTTAGGCTTAGGCAATTCTCTTGCCTCAGCCTCCCAAGTAGCTGGGACCACAGGTGCCTGACACAACGCCCAGCTATTTTTTTGTTGTAGTTTGGCTGGTGTGGGTTTGAACTCGCCACCCTTGGTTTATGGGGCCAGTGTCCTACTCACTGAGCCACAGGTGCCACCCATGAGCCTTCATATTTAGAGAGACTCTTTTCACTTTAGTAGCCTCACCCTCAGGTGTGTTTGGTGTCCCCAAGACCAGGGGCTTTTATCCTTTTTAGAGAATAGATCTCCAGACTTCTGCCATGATAAAGGGAGAGACAATAACTACAAGTATTTGAGCAGAGGAGTGAATGGGTTATTAAGTGCTCTTAAAATAAACTTTCAACAAATCTTTCTGTTTTCAACCCAATATTTATGTGTACTTCTCAAAAAGCCTGATACTAGGAATTCATGGATGAGTTCTCAGATTTCTCCTCTACTGGCTCAACACTCAGTTTTCTTGGGTCTGCTTGATTCATCTATCTGTTTTTTAGCTTTCAAAGTTTTATTATTGTCTCCTTTTCAGTTTTCCATATTCTCATGTGTGTCTGTTTTTTTAAGTTATTTTAGGTAGAGAAACTCATATATATCTGTCTCTCCATCAACACATGTATTATCTATCCATCTACTATCTATCTCTTTATCTATTTCTACCTATTTAGATTTCTTTTTCCATATCTATATCTACCCATCTTCTATCTCTATATCTATCTACTTACCTATCTCTTTGTGTATCTATCTACTGTCTAACTCTTCTATCTGTTCATCTACTATCTATCTCATCTATTTATATTGGTCTCTGTGCATATTTAATCTATCTCTTTATCCTCTATATGTACTACCTATATATCTCATTTGTCTCTCAATTATATCCATCTCTGGCTCGGCGCCTGTGGCTCAATCGGCTAAGGCGCCAGCTACGTATACCTAAGGTGGCGGGTTCGAATCCCCAGCCTGGGCCCTCCAAACAACAATGATGGCTGCAACCAAAAAATGGCCGGGCGTTGTGGCGGGCGCCTGTGGTCCCAGCTGCTTGGGAAGCAGAGGCAGGAGACTTGCGTGAGCC
>CAUYQV010042495.1:0-24868 GCA_963574575.1 Galagoides demidoff
TATTGATTTTGTATCCTGAGACGCTACTGTATTCCTTGATCACTTCTAAGAGTTTTGTAGTTGAGTCCCTGGGGTTTTCCAGGTATAAAATCATATCATCTGCGAAGAGTGAAAGTTTGATCTCCTCTGACCCTATTTGTATACCCTTGATTGCCTTTTCTTGCCTGATTGTGATGGCTAAGACTTCCATTACAATGTTAAAAAGCAGTGGAGTCAATGGGCAACCTTTCCTGGTTCCTGATCTGCATGGAAAACCTCAAATAGCCAAGACATTACTCAGAAATAAAAACAAATCAGGAGGAATCATGCTACCTGACTTTAAACTGTACTATAAATCTGTAGTGATCAAAACAGCATGATATATCATGTAGATATCAAAACAGCACAAAAATAGAGAGGTAGATGTATGGAACAGCATTGAGAACCAAGAGATGAACCCAGACACTTACTGTCATTTGATCTTTGATAAGCCTATCAAAAATATAAATTGGGGGAAAGATTCCCTATTTAACAAATGGTGCTGGGAGAATTCGCTGGTGATTTGTAGAAGACTGAACCTGGACCCACACCTTTTCACCATTAACAAAAATTGACTCTCACTGGATAAAAGAGTTAAACTTAAGACATGAAATTATAAAGATTCTTGAAGAGAGTACAGGGGAAACACTTGATGAAGTTGGCCTGGGAGAATACTTTATGAGGAGGCCCCCCAGGCAATTGAAGCAACACCAAAAGTCCATTACTGGGATCTGATCAAATTAAAAAGCTTCTGCACAGCCAAAAACACAGTAAGTAAAGCAAGCAGACAGACCTCAGAATAGTAGAGGATATTTGAAGGTTATGCTTCTTACAAAGGTTTAATAACCAGAATCCACAGAAAAGAAAACTTTAAGAAAAGAACAACTAATCCCATTTCATTGTGGGCAAGGGACTTGAACAGAAACTTCTCTGAAGATGATAGGCTTATGGCCTATAGACACTTGAAAAAAATCCTCATTATCTTTAATCATCAGAGAAATGCAAATCAATACCACTTTGAGATATCATCTAAGTCCAGTAAGAGTGGCTCATATAACAAAATCCCAAAGCAACAGATGTTGTTGTGGATGTGGAGAAAAGGAACACTTCTGTACTGCTGGGGAGTGCAAGCTAGTATGTCCCTTTTGGAAAGAAGTATGGAGAATACTCAGGGACCTAAAAGTAGACCTGCTGTTTGATCCTGCAATTCCTATACTAGGTGTAAAATCAAAAGACCAAGAATCACATTATAACAAAGATATTTGCACTAGATTGTTCATTGCTGCTCAATTCATAATAGCCAAGTCATGGAAGAAGCCCAAGTGCCCATCACCCATGAATGGATTAATAAACTGTGGTTTATGTATACCATGGAATATTAAACAGCCTTAAAAAAGATGGAGCCTTTACTTCTTTTACATTTACATGGATGGAGCTGGTATATATCCTACTTAGTAAAGTATTTCAAGAATAGAAGGAAAAATATCCAATGTACTCAGTACTATTATGAAACCAGTTTATAATCACTCATACTTTCATATGAAGAATAGGTCACAGCTATGGCCCAAGATGAAGGGAGGGGTGGGGAGGTCAGATCAAGAGAGGGTGAGTGGTGGGATCACACCTATGGTGCATAATGCAAGGGTACATGTTGGATTTATTAGTGTAGAATATAAATGTCTTAATACAATAATTAAGTAAACAAGATGAGGTATATATTAACCAGTATGATGTAAACATTCCTAATTCTATATGAAATTAGCACATTATACACCATAAGTGCATTAATGTATACATGATATATGTTTATGATTTAATTAAAAAATTACCATATTTTAGAAAAAACTACTGACTGTGTATCTCATCTTATTCTTGCTTGGTATTCTTTGATATGAGAAGCTTGATTTCAAGGCTACAGAATTGTGCAAATACATGTCTTATATTTAGAATCTTTAGCCTTATTGTTATTTAATATTTAGACAGTGGTACTCATTACAGTCCATTACAAAAGCTATTGATGGTTTTTCCTCCTACTTTTCCTCTATCTCACTAGGTTAAATTATTTGGGCATGGAGTCCATCCCTCATCCTTCTCACCCTCCCCCATTCACTTAAATACTTAGTTATTATTCCTTCCACAAAACATGACACATAGTAGGTACTGAATAAATGTTTTTCTGAATGTCTTTTTACATGGATTATTTTCCTGCAGTATAGAGGGTTTGTGTTTGTTTTATAAGGAGAATTAAGAAAGTACATATGGATAATTGTAACTAGTTTAAATTGTAACAACCTTCTTTGGTGGAAAGGAAAGAACTTAAAAAATTCTTATTGTAGGCTGGGTGTAGTGGCTTATGCCTGTAGTCCTAGTATTCTGGGAGGTCAAGGTGGGAGGATCACTTTGAGCTCTTGAGTTCAGGACCAGCCTGCACAATAGTGAGACCTCTGTTTCTAGTAAAAATAGAAAAATTAGCCAGGTTTTGTGGCAGGGACCTTGGTCCTGGTAATTGGGAAGCTGAGACAGGAGGATCGTGTAAGCCCAGGAGTTTAAGGTTGCTATGAGCTAGGCTGATGCCATAGCACTCTAGCCTGGGCAACAGAGCAAGATTTTGTCTCAAAAAAAAAAATTCTTATCATGTGACATCATTTTCTTGGGCATAGTCTAAAGTAAGGTATAAAATAAGTATGTAAATGTTACATATTGGTATATTTTATAGTTTTTCTAAATATGATATAGTGCCACATTAAAAGGGTGATAGCTATTTAATAATAACAACAGTAATAATAGCCAATATTTACTCAGCATTTATAGTATCTCTTCATAAACATTGTTATGAGTACTTTACATGCTTGTCATAACATTATAAGCCTGGTTTTGTCATTTTTGTATTTAAGATGAGGAAATTATAGTCAAGCAAAATCAAGTAACTAGAGGGAGAATTTAAACCTAGGCTGTACTCTTGGGAGCTAAACTGTACTGTCTCCATTTTTTAAAACAAATATTAACTTCCAATAGAGAAATATAAAAATTATATGCATGGTGAGCCTTTGTCTGTTCTCAGGTAGGTTTTCTTTTTTTTTTTTTTGGCTGAGGCCAGTGCCCTGCCCTACCCCTTTGAGCCACAGGCGCTGCTCTAGGTAGGTTTGTTTTTTTAAGAGCCAGTAGACAGGTTTCTGTGTAAACATTAGTGATAAGCCCCAAAAGTAAGTTTATTTAATTTAATTTTACCTATGTCAACTATTATTCATTTCATGTGTCACATATACTTAGTTTTATTATAAGTGTTCTGGGAATCAGAAGAAGTTAAAAAATTCTCCTTGGTATATGCGGTCACATCTGTGGTTAAATTCAGGAGACATAGAGCAGTTCAGAATTCAGAATCAAAGTGTGTTAAGTACTTACGAGATTGTTTTATCATAAGATATTGTTGGATTATTCAAGACTGTTCAGCTCATGGACAACTATGTTGTTTGAGAATTTCTCTTTACCAGTTTTAATAGTCTTAATGATTTGAGAATGGACTCTTAAAATTCATGGCCTAGATTTGAATCAGAGTTCTATTATTTTTAATAGGGATTTGTAACATGAAATACATATAGGTATAGACAATAGGTAAAATGTTTAGAACAGTGCCTAGTGTATAGTAACTACTATAGGAGTGATTGCTATTATTTTTAGTAAAGCTTGCTTTACCTAAAGCCAGTATCCACAAATCTAAACAGATAAAGCATGTAAAGGTGGTAATTATTTACTTTTAAACAGTATTTTTCATCTTGAGAAATAATTTACAATAGGATATTTTAAAATTAGTGACCCTCTAAGTCAAATAAAATATTACATCTACATTCTCCAAAATTTATGCTTGTAATGCTTCAGATTCACATCCATTATTCAAAGTATGTGGCATATACCATACACAGTTGGAGTATAGTCTATTAATAATGACCTCCTAAAGATTCTAAGAAATATAGCCAATTTTTGTTTATTTGGTAGTTATGTTCCATAAAGTCACTATAACACACAATTAACAAATACTGAACCATTTCTTCTGTGGGCATCGGTCACAACATTTTCATCAACCAAACAATACAAAACCTTGCTTTGTGTGTTTTTCTGTTTAAAGACACTTTAATATATATTGTTGATTCGCTAATATACTCAGCCAACATCCCTATGCCTCCTGCCTTAACACAGCTTATCTAACATATGCATTTTCTATATAAGGTACATAATAGGATTTTTCATTTAGGAACATTACATAGTACTTTACCATTACACTTAGGCCATCTTAAATGGCAAAATCACCAACAAAAAGCATAAAAATATGAAAAAACATGACAATAGATAGGTTGTGAGATGAATACTTGTTTATGATATGTAGTTGAAATAGGAAGGCAGAATGTTATTCAGTGCTTCGTTCAGCCTGATCTTGGAACATGTGTATTGTGTCATATCTTCTATTGGGTATAATTTTGAGTGGAAGTTACTTTTATTTAATTTAAGCAGTATAAATTTAATTTCTGTTAATAATTCATTTTTATAATGAAATCAGCATTTTAATAATTTTTCTAAATTGACAAGCCAACCTTTTATTTCCTGTTTAATGTTATATTTTCTATGTGATGATTTCTAAATTCATTAACCTATGTATATTGATAACATACAATGTGCCATGCCCTGTTTTAGGCTGTAAAAATGCGATAGAAAACAAACAAAAATACCTGCTCTGATGCAGTTTACATTCTATTGGAATAGAAAGGTAACTACACAAAATAAATATGCAAAGTATGTTATGTTGGAAAGTGGTAAGTGCAAAATAAAAATAAGCAAGGAAGAGGATATAAAATGCTAGGAGATTATATTATCTTTTACCAGAATTTAGCAGCTTATTAAATAATAAAGTTTTGTTATCTGTCAGTGTTCTGTGGTTTGATAAGTCTTAGTTGGATGATTCTCTTTTGGAACCTTTCAGGCATTATAATCAGATGAGAAATGGGGCTAGAGTTGCCTATATGTTTCTGTACTCACCAGTCTGGTGTCTCAGCTGGAATGCTTGGAACATAGAACTTTGGGGGCATTTCTTCTTCCCTTTAGTCTTCTTACATGGTAGCTGGCCTTCCCCAGAGCAAGCATTCCTTGAAAGACTGGAGGAAACTGTCCTCCAGAAACCAGTGGTCATAAAGACCTAGATTCAGAAGGAGGCCACTTTCATTGTATCCTGTTGGTCAAAGTAATTACAATGCATTCCAGATTTATACAGATTGGAAGGAGAGACTCTGTGTCTTGTTGGCATATGCATATATGGAGGGAAGGAATTGATGTTGGATATCTTCAGGACAAACTACCATTCCACATGTTAATAGGAAATCTAGGCAAAGCCTAACTGAGATGGTGAATTCAAGACTAATGAACATAGTTGTATATTTCCCCATTGAGCTGTATAAATATAGGCAAAGGTTAGGTGGGATATTGGATAGAAACAGTTAACAGTCTTGTCAGGTCAGGATGTTAGAGTAAAAGAGGAGTTAACTGTATATACTTGGCAGAGATCATGATGATTGTCCATAGAATTGAAGTTACGTAAGCAGAGTAGAGATGTGAAGTATGTTAGAGAGAGAAAAAAATGGAAAAATCTGTAAAACTATTAAACCTAATAAGAGATCAGCAAAATTCATCCCACGTGCAAAGAATGAAGTTGGATTCTTCTTTTGTCATATGCAAAAAAAAAATTAGTAAAATGTTCTAAATGTTTTATTAAAACTATATATATGGCTGGGCGAGGTGGCTCGTGCCTATAATCCTAGGCAGGATCCTCCGCCTGGAGGCCGAGGCAGGTGGATTGCCTGAGATCAAGAGTTTGAGACGAGCCTTAACAAGAGCAAGACTCCATCTCTAAAAAATTAGCTGGGCATATGGCAGGTGCCTATAGTCCCAGCTACTTGGGAGGCTGAGGCAAAAGGATTGTTTGAGCCCAAGAGTTTGAGGTTGCTGTGAGCTATAATGCCATGGTACTGTACTGAGATGGCAAAGTAAGACTGTCTCAAAACAAAATTAAAAAAAACTATATATACAACTATATAACTCATAGAAGAAAAGATAGGACTGAATCTTCATGGCTTTAGATTGGGCAAGTTTTTCTTAGATATGACAGGAAAAACCAATAAAAGACAACTTGGATAAATTGGATTACATCAGAATTAAAAATTTTTTGCATCACAATTCACAATTACAAAGATAATGAATCAACCTACATGCCCATCAATTGATAAATGGATAAAGAAAATGAGATAGATAAATAGACATTCACACATACCATTGAATACTACTCGGCAATAAAATGAATGAAATAATCTTTTGCAGTAATTTGGATGCAACTTTGAGTCACTAGCCTAAATGAAGTAACTCAGGAACAGAAAAGCAAATACTGCCTGTTCTCACTTATAAATGGGAGCTGAGCTCTGGGTGTGCAGGGTCATACAACTTGGTAAAATAGACATTGGAGAATTAGAAGGGGAGAGGAGGTAACGGAGTGAGGGACAAACAATTGCCTGTTGGGAATAATGTACACTCTGACTCACCACTATATAGTTCATCTACATAACTAAGAATCACTGTACTCCTAAATTTATTGAAATTTTAAGAAATTTTGTGCATCATAGTGTACCTTCAAGAAAGTGGAAACAACCCAGAGAATGGGAGAAAATATTTTAAATTACGTAACTGATAAGAGACCAGCATCTGGAATACATAAAGAACTCTTACAACCCCGTAATATTAATAAAAAAGCTCTTAAAAACAGTCAAAGGATTTGGTAGACATTTCTCCAAAGAAGACACAAATGGCCAGCTAACACAGGAAAGAATGCTCAACATCATTAGTCATTAGATAACTGTAAAAATTACAATGAGATACCATTTCACACTCACCAAGATGGATAGAATCCAAAGACAGTAACCAGTGCTGGCAAAAATTTGGAGAAATTGGACTTTCATACATTGCTAATGGGAATGTTAGATGCTAATGGTGAAGATATTTTTGAAAACTTTTGGCAGTTTCTTAAAAATGTTAGAAGTAAAGGTACCACATAACCCAGCAGTTCCACAGGTAAACCCAAGAGAAATGAAAACATGCATCCACATAAAAACTTGTACATAAATGTTTGTTAGTAGCAGCATTATTTATAATAGGCAAAAGGTAGAAATAGTATAAACATTTATAAACTGAACAAATCAAATATGATAAATCTGTAGTAACCAAAATAGCATAGTATTGTTACGAAAACACAGACTAATGAAACAGAATAGAGAATCCAGAAATAAATCCACACATTTATAGCCAACTGATTTTTGTAATAAATGTGATATATCTGAACTATGGAATATTATTTAGCTGTGAAGAAACTAACTAGTGGTACATGCTACAACATGGATGATCCTTGAAAACATTATGCAAAATGAAAAAAAGACACAAAGATCACATATTGTATGATTCATGGGAAATGTCCAGAATGGGAAAAATCTGCTGCGGCATAATGTAGCCTAGTGGTTGCTTAGGGCTGGCGGGATATAGAATGACTGGTAGTAGGTAAGATTTATTTTGGGAAGTATGAAAAAGGTTCTAAAAGTAGATTGTATGGATGCTTACACAACTCTACAAATTTATTAAAAAATGTTGAATTACATACCTTAAGTGGGTTGTAGGTTGTATGGTATATGAATTATGTATTTCAGTGAAGCTGTTAAAAAAAGGATAGATTCATAGATTGGAGACTCCCAGTAAACCAAAGGATTGTTGACGTTGCAAGATTCATCTTTGTAGATATCAAATCATTAATGACTATGATAGAAATATTGTTAGAAGGAGTTATGGTGAGCCAGAAGCCAATCAGTACCTTCAAAAAATAAAGGGAAATATCTGAAGTAATAGATGATTGCAACAAAAAGGGATATTTGTTAGTATAGTTTGATGACATAAGGTGTAAGGTGAAGGCTTTATGACAAAGAGAGGGGGGATATTCTGAAAATGGAACACGAAGAGCACCTACTCCATGTTTAAGGCCCGGGACATAAGAGGTGTGAAAGTAAAAAAGGCTAGCACTTGATAGGGCCTACAGGGAAAGCAGGGTCATCAGGGTAGAGTTGATGTTATTATGGACTTCTTGTATTGATCTTAAAACACTTTACAGTACTTAGGGTAACTTTCTCAATACTTTCATTTTTCTTCGTGGACATTTTATCCTGTTACCGTTTTCATTAATTATACCTGTCATGAAACTTGCATCTTATTTTTTAATCAAATTAGTTTTCTTGTTCTCCTACTTAATCCATTTAATTTTGCTAATGTGTAAGGTTATATCATTGGTCAGTTTTGATTTATTCATTGTTTTGTGATAGAACAAGGGACATGGTTTCATATCAGGCTATATTTCTAATTTATAGATAGTTTGCACCTTAATAGGCCAATGTCTTCAGAAATCATGAGGGAATTGTTGATTAGTTGTGGTATAACAGTGATTACTGTTATATTGGATGCAGGAAAATAGAAAAAATATATTCCTTTTCTGCATTTACTTATCCTTAAGGTATTATATATCAGTAAAAATAATAAAAGCATAGCACAGATAAACACATAGTAAAAGCTAACAATAACAAGCATAGACAACCTCTTTCTTGACTGTTCAGTTCTGCCTTTTAGAAACCCATAGGTTCACGTAGGAAGGTTTTACAATCAGAAACATAATTGATTTCAGTACTGTGAAATAGCCTGCTCATCTATGAAAAATCCCTCTCCAAGGATAGCATAAGATTTCTTTTTAGAAAGTTAATTTTATGTTATTAATTATTCATATTGTAGGATTTTACCTGGTGAATCCAGAGATAAAAAATAATACGCCTTAGACAAAAGACATTAAATAAATACTCCATTTCTAAATTAGTCAACTTTGGTCACTCCAAAGTAAAAGTTGTGAAAACTATATATATTGCTATTTGTACCACTCTTTAGAAATTATTTAATCCTCTGCTGCTATTAGCTATGATGTTAACTTAACCATCAAACAATATGAATTGAACAGTGAAATCTTTGGATTTTTAAAAATCATGCATAAAAATACAAAGGGAATAAATTCATTACTATTATGTTTTAAGAAGGAACAATATTTAAAATGATCAGACTTATATAATCAGGACACTGAACTTTCAGAAAAGATGCTAATACTTTTCCTACTGAATAGTAGCCCTAGTCCTTGATGTTACATTTATTGTGTTTCTATCAAATTTAATTTCAGTCATAAGTCTTCTTGGTAGATCATTATTATTTTCCATCTTGCAAATGAAAATGTCCTAAGACTTAAAGAGGTAAGTAACTTATGCAAGATCATGTAGAACTGGTAGAGCTGGGATTCAAATGTAGTTTTATCTGACTCTAAAGTCTGCCATTTTAACTGCTCCCTTGATAAATATAAAACCTAACTCAACTGTCTGTCAAGAATTGAGTTCACAGTTGTTTATCACTTGTTTAAAAGAATCTATCATTTTGCTAATTTTGGGATTTTTTGTAAAATAAGCTTGTTTCTAATAATATCTCCTAAACTTTTCTCTTTCTTGTTATGTACTAGGACGCCTTGCCTGGCTAGTATATTTAGTTGGGACAGTTGTAGGAGGAAGATTAACATACACAAGCACAGATGAACATGATGCTATGGATGGAGAGTTATCCTGTCGGTAAGTAACAGCCATGTAATTACAGAATTTTAATACAGTATTAAAATTTACAGTCTTTGGACTGTATAAAAGGTACGTGGCATTAGGAAGGTTGAGAACCACTGAGCTAAAGGATTGTGTGTGTGGACTTCTGAGAAAGGCATTATTTCTATTTTTTATTGATGGGAACACCAGCTCTCAGAGGTTAAATGATTTCTAGAAGTCAAATCTCTGATAAATGATAGACTGAAATCTTTTGTAGATCTGCAAATAATGTGATGAAGATTTAGGTTGGTTTTTATTGTTTAGAATCCAATAAAGTACAAAATTGATGTGTATTGGAATGGTGGCAAAATGGGGTACATCTGGCCAAAAAGCATTGGGTAGCTAGTTATCTAACACAAGCTTTGCGAATGTTAACTGGATTTTTAGGGCCACAGCCTTAAGAGGAAACAGTTGAATTATTCTTCTCATTTTTCTATTCTAAACTGAGGAAAATTTCTATATATAAATGATACCTGAGGAACAATTTTATATTATGAATAATATAGGTGAGCAAGTGAGTTGATTTTCTTTATATTTTATTTCTAGTAATATTGTCCCTTATAATAGCAATACATGTTTTTGTTGAAGACTTAGAAATACAGATGAAAAGAATCATTAGGCATTATTCTAGAGATACCTTCTGTCAATTCAGTGAAGACGCTTTGGGTCTTTTAATGTGTGTGGATACATGTACAATGTGTGTGTGTTTCTCCTTTTTTAAAACAAATTTTCGTACTGTTTTGTAAACTAAAATTTGAGATAATAGCTAACTAATTGGAGGCTATAAGAAATACGTTTTTTAAATGGTTATAACAAGGACTTGTAATTAGTAAGCTGTATTTACATACAGAGACACACACACATACACACAACTTCTTTAAATCAAACATGATATTGTGACTATTTTACCTAGATGTTAAATCTTCTTATACCATAATTTACATATGCCCTTGTGTTTGAAATTTAGGTTGTTTCTCAATTTTTCCTTATTATTACTTTTAGGTAAATGTTCTTTTAGCTATATCTTTATGTAGATTGAAAAAATTTCATTAAATTCTTACAAGCTGAAGATTGTGGTCAAAGGGAATGTAGCATTTTAAAGACTTTAAATACATGTTATTAAATGGTCTTCTGAGAAAGACCATTAATGAAAGTTTTTTCAGTTTCTGAGAAAGTGGTGCTAGTTTATCCTTTCAACCCAACGGCCATACTGTTTTTCAGCAGTCAAACACTAGATAATAGTGTTCATATTATTGCCAGTTTATAGGTACCAAATGTCTTGTTTTGATTTATGATTCCTTGATAATTAGTGATGTCAAACATTCTCTTCTCCTTTTTTGTCATTTGTATTTATTCTTTTTTATTTTTATACTATATTGATTTCCCTTTATCATTATCTTTTCTAATTTGATCATAGAGCCCAATATATGTAATAAATCTTAATTTTAGCTAGGTGCTGAGGCCAGTAATCCTGACATTTTAGGAGGCCAGGGTGGGAAGAGTGCTTGAGGAGTTCAAGACCATCCTAAAAAAAAGGAAAAAATACTACTTAAGCATGGCGGTGTGGGCCTGTAGTACTGTAGTACCCCCAGCTGGGAGGCTCAGTTGAAGGCTCACTTGAGCCCAGGAATTCAAGATTATAGCAAGATATGTTCATGCCACTGAACTGCAGCCTCCTGGGTGAGACCCTGTCTCCAAAAACAACAATAAAACCTTAATGTTTTGCTATTCATTTAAAAAAGATTTTCTCTATCTTCTTAATTACTTTAAAATTTTTTTACTGGCTTTAAATATTTATAAATTTATATCTATGAATTTTTGCCTTCATATTTTTTCTATTTCTTATACTTAGGAAGATTTTTTTCACTCCTAGATAATAAAAAATCCACCTTTATTTTCTCCTACTTTTAGCTTTTTCTGTTTATTTTTTTATTTTAATATAAATTGAAATACTTTGATAACTATACAATTATACTTTTTTATTAAGTCATATACACGTAAATCTTGAGTACATTTATGCATATGTGGGATACAATGTATTGATTTTTTTAATATACTTTGGAGTGGATACATCAAAATAATTAATATAGCTTTTGCCTCATTTACTTGATTATTGTGTTAAGACATTTATGTTCTATATTTGATAGATTTGATTTGTACTTTTACAATATGCTCCAAGGGTGTGGTCCCACCGTTTACCCTCCCTCTATCGAATCTCCCCCCACCCTTCCCTTCACCCTCCATTTCTCTCCTTCATCCTGGGCTATAGTTGTGATCTATCTTTCATAAGAAAGTGTGAGTAAATATAAATTACTCATAGAGGTATTGAGTACATTGGATACTTTTTCTTCCATTCTTGAGATACTTAGGAGAATATGTTCCAGGTCCATCCATGTAAACATAAAAGAGGTAAAGTCTCCATCTTTTTATAAGGCTGCATAGTATTCCGTGGTATACATATACCACAATTTATTAATCATGGGTTGATGGCCACTTGGGCTTCTTCATGACTTGGCTATTACGAATTGAGCTGCAGTGAATAATCTGGTGCAAATATCTTTTTTGCCAAGTGATTTTTGGTCTTTTGGATATACTCCTAGTAGAGGAATTGCAGGATCCAACGACAGGTCTATTTTTAGATACCTGAGTGTTCTCCAAACTTCTTTCCAAAAGGAACGTATTACCTTGCATTCCCACCAGCAGTGCAGAAGTGTTCCCTTTTCTCCACATCCATGCCAACATCTGTAGTTTTGGGATTTTATTATGTGGGCTACTCTTACTAGAGTTAGATGATATCTCAAAGTAGTTTTGGTTTGCATTTCTCTGATGAGTAAAGGTGATGAACATTTTTTCATATCCCTGTAGACCATATACCTGTCTTCTTCAGAGAAGGTTCTGTCCAAGTCTCTTGCCCATTGTGAAATGGGATCACTTGTTCTTTTCTCATTAAGTTTGAGTTCTCTGTGGATTCTTATTATCAGACCTTTGTCAGAAATGTAACCTGCAAATATCCTCTCCCATTCTGAGGGCAGTCTATTTGCTTTACTTACTATGTTCTTGGCTCTGCAGAAACTTTTTAGTTTGATCAGATCCCGGTAATGGATTTTTGGTGTTGCTTCAATTGCCCTGGGGGATCCTCATAAAATTTTCTCCCAGGCCAATTTCTTCACCTGTTTCCCTTGCACTCTCTCCGAGAATCTTTATGGTTTCATGTCTTTAAGTTTAAATCTTTTATCCAGTGAGAGTCAATTTTTGTTAGAGGTGAAAGGTGTGGGTCCAGTTTCGGTCTTCTACAAGTTGCCAGTCAATTCACCCAGCACCATTTGTTATATAAAAAGTCTTTCAGAATCTCTTGGAATGTTTGGGAAGTTTTCCTCAATTATCTCTTGGGGTAGAGCATCTGGGCCTTTGGAAGCAACCTCATCACCTTCAGGAATTCCTATAAGGCGCATATTAGTTTTCTTGGAATTATCCCAGAGCTCTCTGAGAGAATGATCTGTTTTTGCTCTCCACTTCTCTTCCTCTTTGAGCGTTTCTGAGGGTTCAAAACTTTGTCTTTGATATCAGAAATCCTTTCTTCTGCCTCCTCCATTCTGTTACTAAGGGAATCTACTGTATTTCTCTTATCATTAGGAGGGGTGCAACTTCTTTTCTCAATGTGTCAAAATCTTTGGTGATTTTTGTCTTTGAATTCATTGAATTTTTGAGACAACTTTTGAATTATTTCTAGAATTTCTAATTCCAACTTTACTTCCATTCTGTTAATCTTTATTTGCCATCCAAATTCTAAACTCAATGTCTAACATCTCAACGATCTGTTTATTAATGGGATCCTCTGATGTGGCTGCTTTGTCATTCCTTGGGGGAGTTGATCTGCTCTGATTATTCATGTTGCCAGAATTTTTCTGCTGATTCTGCCCCATGATTGTTTTTCACTGTTTGGCTAGATGAGCAGGTAAGATGAAATTGGACTGGGGACTTCTGGAGTTGTGGTTAACCAGCCCTTTGTCAAAGAGCTGGGACTGGTGACTTGCATCTTTTTTCCCTACAGCTTTGCAAAGGATCTGTACTATAGTACAACAGCCTGAGATTCTGGAAATCTGCTTGGTATGGTGGGGCTAGGTGGCTCTCATCAGTTAGCTGATCTCTGTCTAGTCCTAGTGAATCAGTGACTCTGGGTTGAAGTCTCAGCTGTGGAGAAATACAAGCAGCTGAGACATCCCACCCCCAACAGGCACCAACTGGAAGAGGAAAATTAAATTTTTCCACTACAACAGAACCAGGGTACCACCTTTTAAGGTCCTTTTTAAGGGGTGATTTGTCCCATTTAAGAGTTCCAAACCAATTATTCCAGTCAGCACTCATTCTCTAGTGGGAGAGTTCAAAAGGTCTCCAGCAACTAGATAGCAGGGGTCTATTGGCAGCTCGAGTGTGGCTCACTCTGGTGCTCAGTGGAGTCAGAAAGGCCTGTCCAGTAGAAGGTTTAGACTAAGGGGGCTGATGTCCCTTTCCTGATCTTGTACCTTCTTCACCACCAGTCTCTGGTAAGCCCACTGCCAGTCTCTGTGAACCCAGTTTCTGTGGCCCAGTTCTGTTCAATAAGCAAATGTGCCAGGGCTTTGTGCCCACCAGAGTCAAAGTAAAGTCAGTGCTTCCTCTGCCCGGCTGCCACCCTCTGCCACCAGCTGCCACCCTCTGCCACCAGCTGGCAGGGGGAGCTAAAGCCTGCGTGCCTCAGGTACTGAATGGCAACTGGGGAGTGTTCCACCTGAGCTCAATCTAAACGGATATTAAGACAGCAAAATGTATTTCTCCCTCAGCCACTGCACCTTTGCCCCTGCTGCTCTGCAGCTCTGGTCTCCCTGTAGGGTGAGGTCTGGCTCCCTCTGGCAGTCCACAGCGTTGGTGAAGTGAGTCTCCAAAATTCGACCCCAGTGGGATTGTTTTACTTATGCTTATGCTGGGTGGGAGGTGTCTCCACTTGGGTTCCCATGCCTCAGCAGTTCTCCAGTCTCCACCCATGGTGTGGAGACCCAAGCCTCTGCCCGCTGCTGAGTTGGACTTTCTCAGAGCTAGGCCAGACACCTTCCCCTCTGTGCCTTTCTGCACTGTTACTGGATTCACAGATACAGTGCAACTGCGCAGCCGCCATCCATGCAATGCCCAGTCCTAGCCAAGAAGTGTGGACATTCTGGTCTCTTCAGGGGTTTGACTTTTGTACCATGGTCTCTTTAGGGGTTTGACTTTTATACCACCAGGCAAGGGGAGGAAGGGTGAACTGGAAGTTCAAGGTGGAAGGGAATATATTTGTTCAACCATCCTTCCAGACAAGAGAATTCCCAGGCTCACAGCAGGGGCTTTCTGGAGGAAGAGTCCCAGCTTTCAGGAAATCACTCTGGTATGGTGAGAGGAGAAAACCTCAGTTCATCGCTCACTAGTAGAGATCTCATAGCAATCAAGTACCTTTCCTGGGGGAGGGGATGGACACACGTCCTCTTTCAGATGAGTTTTGTATCTGACATTTGTTTCCTTGGAGTCACAGCTTGCCTGGGCAGAGAAGACGTGCCGTTATCACTCTCAGCTCGGCTCCCACCCTTTGGCTTTGTTGAGTTCTTTCTGGCCGTTATCTCTCGCTCTGGACTGTTGGTTCTGTTGAAAGCTGGCTCCAATCAGCCATCATCCCCCACTCCTCCTTATCCTTCTTGAATGTAAAAATTGGAGTTAGGGAAAACAGCCAACCCAAGGATTTAGCAAAACATAAGACACGTTGAAACAAAACAAAGAAACAAAAAAGCAACCAGACACAGAAGCACAGATGCACAAACAGACAATCAGAAACAAATAGACAAAAAAAAAAAAAAAAATTCAAAAAAGAGAAAAAAAACTCAATTAGCCTGATGTAAGAACTGTTAGCAACCATAAGAAGGGAAGAAGAGAAAAAAATAGTATTAATAATAATTTTAAAAAAATTAAAAATAACTCCTACAAGAAAGAAAAGGAAAAGACACAAAAAAGCAAAAAGAACGAGCAAAGAAAAAAGAATAAAAAAGGTACCAACAACAAAAATATTATTCTTACATGTGTGTGTGTATATATAAATGTACATATATACATATGCATACAACTATATGTATGCGGTAGGGATTAACTTTAGTGGGAATATATTTATGTTGCAACTTTCTGGACACCAGGTGGCGCTGTGCGTGGTTCCCAGGCTTACACCTCATTCTCAGCTTATGATATTTTTGGTGGTTCCCTGGCTACCTGTTTGGCGCTTAGACCCTGCCCAACTGTTGATTCCACCGATTTCAAAAAATCTTTACAGGCAGGTTTCACAAATTCTACTTGCAACAGTTCCCATGAAGTGCAGGATATCCTGGGCCTGCTTTGGGTGCAGGGATAGCTGCCTGCAGGTAAGACTTAAATCACTGCACCTGGCCCACGGGAAGGGTACCTATGGCAGTTGCCATTTCCCAAATTTCAAAACATGTCTGCTTCCTACCTGAGATCTTACCCTTCTAAGTGTGTCTCTCCTGCCACCCTAGCCTGGTGGTACTTCTCCAGATGGCACCCCTATCTGGCTGTCCAGTTCCACTCAGGAGTCCACACTTCACCAGTCTTTCCACACAACTCCTTGTTTCCCCATGAGCTGGGAATTGTAATCCTCTGTGGTGTGGGGGCTGGTTGTTGCCTCCACCGCTGCCCACTGCTTCAGCAGCAGCACAGAAATTTTCCTGACCATCTCCGCAGTTCCAGATTATGCTCCAAGTCCAGCAATCTGCCACTTTGCTTCACACCCTGAACTGCCTGTCCACACCAATATTCCATGCTGGGAATGAATGATCACTCTCATCTATTCTCGGAGAGCTGAGCTAAATTTCTATTCCATCCATCATCACGCTCTGCCCTTCCCAATTACACTTTTTAAAAGAATTTTCAGATTAATATGAGGGTACCAAAGATTAGGTTACATTGTTTACATTTATTAGGTAAATTCGAAGTTGTAATTGAGCCCTTCACCTCGGAAGTGTGCCATATAGCCTTACGTACCCACTACGTGAGAGCATACCAGTCCCCACTTGAATTTAATGGTAGTTTTTTTTTTTTTTTTTGGTATCGGCATGTAATTGTTCATCTACTAGTTTCATGTTAGTATGAGTAGACGGGATACTAGCTTTTCCATTTGTGTGATACTTTACTAAGGAGAATGTTTTTTAACTCCGTCCAAGTTAATACAAAAGATACAAGGTCTCCATCATTTTTGTGGCTGAATACTGTTCCCATGAGTATACATATGCCCCACAGTTTAAACATGTTGGGTTGGTGGGCACTTGATTTGTCATAAACATTCTAGTGCAGATATCCTTATTGTAAAATGATTTTTTTTTCTTCTGGGTAGATAACTTAGTAATAGAAGCACAGAATCAAGTGGAAGGTCTACTTTTAGCGCTTTGAGGATTCTCCGTACTTCTTTCCAAAGAGGCTGTATTAGTGTGCATTCCCACCAACAATGTAAAAGTGTTCCCTTCTCTTCCACAAACATGCCAGCATCTGCAGCTTTGGGACTTTGTAATGTGGGCTGTTGTCACAGGGGGTTAGGTAATATCTCAAGATGGTTCTTATTTGCATTTCTCTGATGATGGGACAATGAGCGTTTTTTCATGTTTTTGTTGGCCATCCATTCATCTGTTTTTTTCAAAGAAGGTTCTTTTCATGTTTCTTGTCCAATGATAAATTGTTTGCTCTTTTTTCGTGGATTAATTTGAGTTCTCTGTCGATTCTGGTTGTTAGCCCTTTGTCAGATTCATAGCCTGCAAGTATATTTTCCCATACTGAAGGTTGTTTGCTTTGTTATGACCTTGGCTGTGCTAAAATTTTTTAGCTTAATTAAGTCCCATTTATTTATTTTGTTTCTGCCGCCGTTGCCAGTGGAGTCTTCTTCATAAAATCTTTCCCCAGGGGGATATCATGATATCATCAAGGTTTTCCCCCACACTTTCTTCTAAGATTTTTATCATTTAAATAGAAGACATTAACAAATGGAAGAATATATCATGCTCTGAGTTAGGAAGAATTAACATTGTTAAAATGTTGATACTAAATTTAAATATAGATTTAAATTAGATTTAAATCTTTTATCCATTGCTGGTTAATTTTTGTAAGTGGTGAAAGGTATGGCTCCAGTTACAGTCTATTATATGTGGTTATCCAGTTCTCCCAGCATTTATTGAACAAGGATTCTTTGTCCCAGTGTATGCTTTTGTTTGGTTTATTGAAGATTAGATGGTGATAAGAGGCTGGTTTTATCTCTACATTTTCTGTTCTTTTCCATAAATCTGTATCTCTATTTTTATGCATTATCATGCTGTTTTAATCACTGTGGACTTGTAATACAACCTTAAGTCTGGCAGTGATCCTTCTTGCTTTGTTTTTATTACTAAGAATTGTCTTTGCATACATGATTTTTTCCCTGGTTCCATACAAAATGAAGAAATGTGTTTTCCAGTTCTTCAAAGTATGATGTTGGTATTTTAATGGGGATTGCATTGAATCTGTAGATTACTTTGGGTAGTATAGATATTTTAACAATGTTGATTCTTCTAGTTAAGAGTATGGTATGTTCTTGCATTTGTTAATATCTTCTGCTATTTCTTGGGTTTTATAATTCTCTTTGTAGAGATCTTTGACCTTCTTTGTTAGATATATTACCAGGTATTTCTTTTTTTTTGAAGCTATTATGGAAAGGTATTGTGTTCTTGATTTGCTTTCATCTTGACTGTTATTAGCATATACAAAGGCTGTTTAACATTGATTTTATACCCTGAGATGTTAGTGTATTTCTTGATCAGTTCTATGAGTCTTGTGGTTGAGTTTCTGGGGTTCACTAAGATCATATCATTGGCAAACAGTGAGAGTTTGACCTCCTCTGTCCTCATTTGGATGCCCTTAATATCCTTCTCTGTTCTGATTACATTGGCTAGAACATCCAGCACTATGTTGAATAGTAGTAGCAATAGTGGTCATCCTTTTCTGGTTTCAGTTCTAAGTGAAAATGCTTTCTTTAAGTTTTACTCCATTTAGTATGGTATTGGCTATGGATTTGTCATAGCTGGCTTTTGTCAGTTTAAAAAATGTGCTATTGGGTGGTACCTGTGGCTCAAAGGAGTGGGGCACTGGCCCCATATGCCGGAGGTGGCAGGTTCAAACCCAGCCAGCCCTGGCCAAAAACTGCAAAAAAAGAAGAAAAAAGTGCTATCTCTGCCTTGTAAGTGTTCTTGTTAGAAAAGGATGCTGCATTTTGTTGAATGCTCTTTCTCTGTCTATTGAGAGGATCATTATGGTTTTTGTTTTTGCATCTATTTACATGGTTTTTTATATTTATGGATTTGCATATGTTAAACCAACCTTGCAACCCTGGGCCTACTTGACTGTGACGTATAATGTTTTTAATGTGTAGCTGTATTCTGTTTGCTAGTATTTTATTGTATATTTTTACATGAGTGTTAGTGAAATTGGTTTTTAGTTCTTCCTTTTTGGGTGTCTTTTCTTGGTTTTGGTATTGGTTGATGTTTGCTTCATAGAACATGTTGGAGGGTTCCTGCCTTCTCAGTGTTTTGGAATAGGTTCTGTAGTATAGGTACATGTTCTTTGAAGATTTGATAGAATTCTGATGTGAAGCCCCAGGTCCCAGGCTTTTTTGTTATTGTTCATGGGAGCTTTTTTTTATTGTTTCTTCATTTTCAGTGCTTGATATTGGCCTGTTAAAGAGATTTATTTCGTTCTGCTTAAGTCTGTGGACGTTGTGTGATTCCAGGTATTAGTCCATTTCCTCTAAATTGTTAAATTTCTGGCCATAGAGTTTTTTTGTAGTAATCAGAAAGGATCTCTGGGATCTCTGTCACATCTATTGTTCTTTCTCCCTTTTTTGTTTCTGATTGAGGTTATTAGAGATCTTTTCTGTTTCTGTTTAATCTGGCCAAAGGATTATTGACTTTATCTTTTTAAAGAACCAACTTTTTGTTTTAATTTTCTGAATCATTCTTCTGTTTTCAGTTTCAATAATTTCTAACTTAATTTTGGTTATTTCTTTTATTCTGCTAGGTTTAGGATTGGATTGCTCTTCCTTTTCCATTTCTTTGAAATTCATTAGGTTGTTGATGTGTGCTTTTTCTTTTTACCAGTGTGGGAATCTAATGTGATAAATTTCCCTCTTAGGACTGATTTTTTAGTCCCATAAGTTTTGGTAGCTTGTGGCTTCATTGTCATTATGTTTGAGGAGTCTAATAATTTTCTTCTTTATCCAACTGTCAACTTTCTCCTTGACCCAGCTGTCATTCCTCATGAGGTTATTTAGTTTCCATAACTTCGTGTGGGGTGTGAAGGTTTTTGTTGGAATTGAGTTTTACCTTTATTCCCTTGTGGGCTAAGAAATACAAGGTATAATTTCAATTCTTTTAATTTTGTTGAAGTTTGATTTGTATCCTAGGATGTGATCCATTTTGGAGTATGATCCATGGGCTGATGCAAGGAATGAATACTCATTAGATTTGAAATGTGTGTTTTATGTATGTCTTTTAAGCCCAGTTGTTCTAGGGTCAAATTTCTTGTTTCTTTGTTTAGTTTCTGTTTAGAGGATCTGTCCAGTTCTGTCAGAGGGGTGTTAAAGTTGCTAGCTATTAATGGGGATATCAAATTGTTCACACTAGTTAGGGTTTGTTTCTTAAATCTGGGAGCATTTAAGTTGGGTGCATATATATTTAGGATTGAAATTGTCCTCTTATTGTATTGTTCCCTTAATCAGTATATAGTGACCATCTTTGTCTTTCTTTACTGTTGTTGTTTTAAATCTACTTTTCTCAGAAAATAAAATTGCAACCCCTCTGTCTTGTCATTTACATTTGCCTAAAATACTGTTTTCCAACCCTTCACCCTGAGTCTTGTTTTGTCCTTTGAGATTAGATGTGTTTCCTAAAGGTAGTATATAATTGGCTTGTGATTTTTTATCCAGTTGGCCAGCCTGTGCCTCTTCAGTGGGGGATTCAAGCCATTCACATTTATTGAGAGAATTGGTAAGTATGGTGGAGTTCTATTCATCTTATTTTGTGAAGGTCCATTGTTTAGTTCTAACCTTTATGCCATTGTGGAAGCTAGTTTTTTTCCATTAGTTTCTGAGTGTTTACTTTGCTGGAGGAACATTTTGATGGTCATTGTGAAGAACAGGTCTGAGTACTTCCTGCACACATGGTCTTATTGTGGCATATTTCTTCCATGTTTGCATGTCAGTAAAAGATCTGATGTCTTTGTCAAATTACTTTAGAAGAATGCAGAATCCTGGGATAAAAATTGTTGTTTAAGAAGGTTAAAGGTAAATTGTGACCCTCTTCTGACTTGAAAGGTTTTAGCTAAAAAGTCCACTGTTACCCTGATGGACCTGCCCCTGTAGGAAATTGGTGCTTGCTCCTAACTACTTGCAGAATTTTCTCTTTTCTTTTGACATTGGCCAGGTTCATTACAATGTGTCTAGGAGATACTCTGTATTGACATGAACTATGAGGATCGATATCCATTTAAAAGGAGTATGTCAGAATCTTTAGTGACGCCTGGGAAATTTTCTGTTATGATATCCTCAAGTAGCTTCCATTTTGGGTGGTTATTCTTCTTCATGGATACCTGTACTCATATGTTTGAACACTTCATGAAGTCCCATAATTCTTTAAGAGATGCTCTGCTTTTACTGTCTTCTGCCTGTTTAAATGCCTGAGTTAGCTCAAACACCTTATCTTATATCTCTAAGGGTTTTTCTTCTCCTTGGTCCAATCTTTTATTAATATTTTGTTTTGTTTTTTTTGAGACAGAGTCTCTGTTGGCCTGCACTGGATAGAGTGCCATTGCATTGTAACTCACAGCAAACTTGACCTCCTGGGCTCAAGCAATACTCTTGCCTCAGCCTCCCAAGTTGCTGGGACTATAGGCATACACCATGATGCTCAGATAATTTTTCTATCTTTTTAGTAGAGACGGGGTCTCACTCATGCTTAGGTGGTCTTGAACTCCTCTGAACTCAAATGATCCACCTGCCTTGGCTTCGCAGAGTGCTAGGATTAGAGGTGTGAGCCGCTGCACCTGGCTTGGCTTGAAAAGTTTCAGGTGAAAAGTTCACTTCACCCTTAAGTACACTGCTGCACTTTGAGTTCCCTGAGTGACTCTTTCAGTCCTTAAGTGGCAATATATATTCCCTTTCTATCATTTCCATAATTTCTTTATAGTTGGGATCTTTTGTGTAGCTGCTTTGTGATCCTGAGGGGGGGGGGGTTTGATCTGTCTGGTTTTTCATGTTGCCAGAATTTGTTGATTCCTCCTAATGTGTGTTTTCTTCTTATCATTTCCTCCCCCTACTTACTCTTCTTGCTTCCTCCTCTTCCTCCTTAATTTTTTTGTCTTGGTGCTTCGGTTTTGAAGTGGCCTTGTGCTACAGGGCTGAAAAGGAGAGAAGAGGGGAGTGAGAAGGGAGAAAAGAAAAATAAATAAAATTTTAGAAAAGGAGAGCATAAAGAAAGGGAAAAATAGTAATAATGATATTGGGTAGGATGCAGTGAGTCACACCCATAATCACATTCTCTGGGGGCTGCAGCTTCTCCTGAGGTAGGAGCTCTCTTCTGGTCTGAGCAAGAGGAAGACCTACCTCCACCAAATCTAGAAAAAAATCAGTGATGCATTGTACTGGGGACTTGTAAGTCTGGTCCCTCTGGAAACCATAGCTACATGAGTGCCCTAGCCCAGGTGTCAGGCCATTGCTGAGGTACTCCAGGCCATGCCTCCAAGCAAGGCTCTGCCCCTGAAAGAAAAAAACAGAACAACAACAACAACAAGGACATCTTGGTTGTTGTTTGAGAGATTTATGAGGGAAAGATAAGAAAAGTAGAAAAATACCCAAAAAGGAAAAAAGAAAATGAAAAGAAAAAGGGGGGGGGCAGGAAAACTCATAACAAAGAAACCTTGGTATAAAAAATATATATAATGCAATATATTGCCTGGACACCAGGTGGCACTCTGGGTTTAGGAAACAAACAAACAAAATCAATAAAAAAAGTATGCAGCTGCTTCTGTGTATGATGGGGACCAGAAATTAGTAGCTAGTTGCCATGGAGTCCTAGTCTCATTTTCCTAGTTTATTTGATTTTGTTCTTGGTTGGTTGCTGCAAGAATGTTGATTTCTAGTAGGGATGGGGCCCAACATCCTGAAGTTTACACCAGATTTTATGGGAGACATGCCTTGACCCTTCAAACAGTTCCCTGAGACCGCAAAAGGGTCTCTATTGGGGTGGGATCTGTCTAATTGACCTGTGTCTCCATGGGAGCCAGCCCATGGGTGGCTGCCTTCACCCAGCAAGTGGAGTCAGAGCTAGTAAGGCTGGTCCACAACTGAGCCCCAGTGAATGCCAGTTTATTCAAGATTATAACTCTCTATGTTCTTCCTCTGTGGCTCTCCCAAGATAGCATCACTCCACTGCCAGCCTCCTGCCGAGCAGTCTCCATGTCCAAACTCACCCACCTGGCCCCATTCACGATTCCTCACCAGCTCAGGCCTGCCCAACCCCACTCCAGTGAGTTCCCAAGGTCAAAAAACAGCAGAATGCCTTTCCTGTCTCCAGCCCTTTGACAAAGGACTAGCTTCTATGCACCTGTGGGATCAGTTACTGCTCCTTTTCATACCACTTCCTTTGCCTGAAGCAACAGACCTCCCAGAGTTGAGTCCAGTCCCTAGTCTGCCACTAGAGGGTACTGTAGGTGGGATGGAGACTCTCCTTCAGGATTAAGCCTTCAGGGATTCTACGTGTTGACTTTGTCCTTGAGTTGCCAAACTCCCTCACACCTGCTTTCTGTGTAGGTTTTCCACCCTTAACAACCTCTTTGGCTCCTAGAATTCCTTGTTGTCTCACTATGCCCTCGCAATGATGTTTGTGGCAGGACAATCCAATAAAAGGTGGCTGGAGTTCCTCCACCACCATCTTACTGAGAGTAGCTGTTGTGATGTCACTAGTCCACCATTTTGGAGCCCCTCTATATTCAATTTTTAATCTATGACATTTATTGTTGTTATCTATGCTGTTCCAAAAATTTCCAAAGGGTTTTTAATGCCAACCTTCACCTCAACGGATTTGAAATACCACTTATAAATAAAATTGTTACTGTTTTTCCAGGCCTTTCATACTTTTTCATTCATCTTAGTTATCTATTTCCCTATTAAAGTCCTCTAAATATTATAGCTAGTTTTGATAATCTCTGTTATTATCCTTAAATGTATTCCTAAGTGATTAGTGAATTTGTTGTAATTTTGAATAGAAGATTTCTTTTATTCCATGCCCTTTTCAAGCATTAAGCTGTCTCTTCAATAAAATTTTATTTAATCTGAACCATAAGTATTTTCAGGTTTTCTAAGACTCATTACTTTTTTTAATATATCAAATCAAATTACTTAAATATACAAATAACAGCGAGTTCCCGTGGCCAAAAAACGGCAGAATGCCTTTCCTGTCTCCAGCCCTTTGACAAAGGACTAGCTTCTGTGTACCCAGGACACCTGTGGGATCTCAGTTACTGCTCGTTTTCATACTACTTCCCTCGCCTGGAGAGACAGACTTCTCTGTCTTCTCTTTTTTAAATGGTTTAGTTAATTTTCATCTAAGTGAAAAATTTGCCTCTGTACCACTGTTGAGGGTAACATTACATATTTAGTAAAATGGAAATTAAGTTTATTTTTAGCTATATTTAGCTTACTTTTTAAAGTTTTCATCATCATTTAGGGGAATACACAGTGCCACTGTTTTGTGAGAAAATATATAATAGCAAACAAGCTGGTGTATATTTGCCAATTAGAAAATTCATTTTTTCTTTAAGCTGCAAACATATATAACTTTTTTTTTTTTTTTTTTGAGACAGAGCCTCAAGCTATCCTCCTGGGTAGAGTGCCATGGCATCACAGCTCATAGCAACCTCCAACTCCTGGGCTCAAGCGAGTCTCCCGCCTCCGCCTCCCAAGTAGCTGGGACCACAGGCGCCCGCCACAACGCCCGGCCATTTTTTGGTTGCAGCCATCATTGTTG
>CAUYQV010042497.1:0-29464 GCA_963574575.1 Galagoides demidoff
AAAAAGGAGGGTTGCTTTCCTTGTATGCTCTTCTCTCGATTACCTGAATTGCAGGGATTTTTATGTATTCCTATGCTCAGAAGTCAGCAGCTGTCCTGTTGGTTCACTAGTGAATGTGCTGTACATGAAACATTTGGCAATTAAAGGGAGATTCGCCCACATCCAAACCTTTGCACTCTGGTGATCGTGCCTGAGGACCCTTCCTATCCACCAGCTTCACACAAACATGTTTTTTGAAAGAAAAAAATCAGAGGGAATAAGTCAGAGCATCTTAAGCCGAGAGGTGTGGGGCAAGCAGACCTAAGTGTCCGTTCCTGGTTCCTGCCCCTGCCCCAGACTCTGTGAGCTTGGCTGTAGCACATTTCTCCAGATCGTCCATGTCATGAACGGCTGAGATTTGATTACATTCTAAGGGAAATGAAAAGTTGGGGGCCGGGAGCATTTTTATCCCCAAGAACCAGCCTCAGCTATTTCTTTTGGTATTTCTCTTTCTTATCAGTATTTTCTATAAACTCAACTTAAGAAATTCCATTCCTTGAAGCTTTATGTTCAAAAGATTTATACAAGGTTAAACACATTATGGGTTGTTAGGAACAGAAAAGGCCTATCGTAGGTTTCAAAGTCCCTGTGTGAGGGACATAGGAAGTCACAGTTACTCTCCTGTTTTTACCCTGATTTTCTTGCTCTTTGCCTGATATATTTTTGCAGTCTGAGAAACGGTGCATGATCAGATGGAGAGCAGCGCTGATTATGAGAGGCCAGCTGCTGCTCTTGCCCATGCATTGCTCGAGTTCACCATAGACTTCATCCTCAGAGACCCCACATGGTGTGGGGCGTGCTGGCTTTTCATGACCTGCAGCATCACCTAGGCTAAGCTGTGTTTACAGAGTGAGCATTTGTCTGTCCTCTTGTGTCTACCAGGTGATGCTAGATTAAAGTGGCCTTGCAGAGCACATTATGTGCCCCAGCAGTGCCCTGTATCTATTGGTCTCAGCTAATCCAGATAAGTAACTCTTTTTGAGACAGAGCCTCAAGCTGTCCCCCTGGGTAGAGTGCTATGGCATCACAGCTCACAGCAACCTCCAACTCCTGGGCTCAAGTGAGTCTCCTGCCTCCGCCTCCCAGGTAGCTGGGACCACAGGTGCCCGCCTCCTCAGGTTTATGTGGCTGGCGCCTTAGCCACTTGAGCCACAAGCGCCAAACCAAATAACTCTTTTAAATCCCATCTGGAGGTGGGAAATGGTGGCTCACACCTGTAATCCTAGCACTCTGGTGGGCAGAGGCTGGAGGATTACTTCAGGCCACAAGGTTGAGACCAGACTGAGCAAGAGCAAGATCCCTTCTCTATAAAACTAGAAGAATTAGTCATCATGGGTGTGGACCTGCAATCCCAGCTACTGGGAGCCTGAGGCAGCAGGTTTGTGAGCCCAGGAGTTTGAGGTTGCTGTGAGCTGTGACGAGACTACTACAATCTAGCCCAGGCGATAAAGACCCTGTCTCCAAAACAAAAATTTTAGGTATCTAGCCCTCGTCTCCTATTCTGCCAACAGAAACAGTCATTCCCTCGGTTTTTCTCGGGCCTGTGTACTTCTTGATCACATTACTAGGGGGAGCCCTTCCATTTTTTCCATCTCAATCCCCAAACCCTTACTTTCAGGTCATGGACATTGAACCCAGCACCACGAGGTTTGCAAATTGACCCACTAATAAGCTGCCCATGTAGGAGAAAGAATTTCAAATCTGTTTGGTGGGTTGAAAGGAAGGGAAAACCCTTTTGGCTTAGGTTATGGGCTGTGCGCCCTAGAAACAGCTTGTTGTACGAGCTAGTCAGATTTCCAGAATGCCAAGTTAACAAAAGAGACTTCAGGCCAGCAGGCCAACTTCTTCCTACATGAACACTACGGGTAGTGTCCCTGCCTGCTCTCTATGCTGTTGTCCCCAAGAATGCAAGAAACTCCCCCCTTCCCATTCTTTCTACCCCTTCTCTTTTTCTAAATTCTGATCTTAAACATTATTTTAACTGCTTAACCAAACCACATCTCCTTCCATTGGCTTTCCTCTGTACCCTCACTTCATTATCCACAATACTTTTTAGTGATGATCTCAGTGGGCCGTCTTCATAGACTGTAACCTTTAAAGTTGTTTTCTCCATAGAGGGATGTATTATATTTGAAATATTCATCACTAAAAAAAAAGAACCCTGCTGTGCAAACTGAGCTTTTGTAATAGAGGAAAACTAATGAGACTATGAGAACATTTATTTTCCTTTTGTTTTTAGAGATGTGTTAGTTTTTGCAGCCAGTGTGGAAACTGACTTAAATATCATTAAGTCGTATTGCTGCTGGTCATGTAGGCAGTCTCCCATTCTGGAGGGAAGGGGAGAGGGCAGTTGTCTTTGCCAAGGTGTTGAATGAACACTCATGCGTAGGCATGAAGTGCAGGCTAATCCTTTTTAGGGCTCTCCCTTCAGAACTAAAAAGCACCAAAAACAGTGCCTGTGGCTATGTAAAAGGAGTTTTGGCAGCTCAGATACATGTTTTAAAAGGGAAGGAAAAAGACATTGCAAGGATGTCTCCACGCCCACAGAATTCACTTCAAGTACTTCTGCACACGGGCCAAGTTCCCTGCTAAATGGTTCCTGGTGTATGGAAACCAGCCAGATCTGCAGCCCTCTGTCCAGAAGCCCACGCATGCCTTCTGCTGACTACAGTACCAAGATGCAGAGGAGAAGCTGTCCCTTGGACTACCCAGAAAACGTTACATCAGACAAAAGTCCTAGCACTGTATGCCTGTCGATATGACCTTGATTAGCAAGAATAGCTGCTGCAGCAGTGAGGCGTTCAGCTTAAAACAGCAACAACGGACTTGGTTTTGTTTTATTCCATCTAAAATTTAGATACGCTTTTAAAGCCATTAAACACAGTATTTTATCAATAAGATGGAAACCTGCTAGACCCAGCAAATGAAATTAAAAATTCCTTGGTGAATGTCAGGATGTCCAAGGTATTAGAGCAAGGACAGTTTGAAAGGAAGTGTGTGACCCAGGATAGGTTGGGCGAATTTCCCCAGGTTTCCTCTCCGGAAAGATTAGGGTTCGGGTTGAGTGTGTTATCACCTAGCTGCTACTTGTGGGTCATGGGCCCTCAGGCTGTGGTGTCTCAGTCCCTCCTGTACCTACTCAATGACTTAAAAAGTTGTAGCTAATGACACGGTCTAATTCCTGGGAGACAGATTCAGAACTTCCACCTGTGGTTTCTCTGCCTCAGGAAAACCCTGAGTCTGGGAATTAGGGAATGGTGAGTCAGCTCTCTGTGACCAGCAACAGCTCAAGGGCCCTATTGTCCTGTGTGGTAGGGATGCTCCTCGGATCCAGTGTGGCCTTTGTGCACTGTTCATTTTATGCATTTTCACTGAAGGAATGCAGTTTAAATAATTCTGTATTTTACTTTCACAGGATTTTCCTTTAGTTGTTTTTAACTACAGGTCTTTACTGTTAGGCAGTAAGGCAACTCTAATCCTGTTTTTATCAGTGCTTCCCAGTCTTCTGTCTTGATGACCTATTATATCTCACACTCATTGTTCCCAAATGGAAAATTATGCTCCTGTTCCCCCAAATCTGTTGACTCAGGGCTCCCTCCCCCATTATTCCAGCCTTCCTGACTTAGGGCCGTAGGTCCTCATTGCCTACCCCTCTTTCCCTGAACCTCTCCCTTTCATGAGGTAGGATGGATGACATTGGCCATTGAGTCCACTGTGTACCAGACATGCTGCTAAGCACTTGAAGCATTCTAACTCTTTATCCCCATTTTACAGATGAGGAAACTGAGGATTTTAGATGAAACTAACTGAAGTCACATTGTAAGTGGCAGAGCCAGGACTTAAATGCAGGTTGAATACATTAAAGTGAGTGATACATATCTTTGAGTCATCTAGAATTTCAGAATTCTGTACCTGTACTCTTTCGCATCTAACAATGATTTTTTTTTTCCTAACAATGATTTCTATTACTTTGAATTAGTACATCCCAACAAGGAAAGCAAGTCATGCAAAGCCAAGTAAATTATGAAGTTGGGGGGAATCTTTAACTTGAAGTATATGGTACACAAGTAAAGCTGTCACTTTCTAATTAGACAGGAAAGAAGTACTCTGCAGGAACAGCTTTTCATTGTGATAGGAACTTATTCAGGCAGAAGGAAGATCCACTGAGATGGCCCTTTTAGAGTGAGTGATTGGTTGTTTTGAGGAAGCAACATCCTTTTTGAGGAAATCAGGCACCATTTTAAACCACTGATTTATCTTTGTTAGGAAGAATATGTGCACTGTAGTTTCAAGCTCTGGCTAGTAAGGGGGACATCCATATAGTTTGTTCTTGGAGGAATAATAGAGGACCTTAAGTCTCAGCCTCCTTCCCTGCTTCTATCCCAGAAAGCCTGTATCTCTTGTCTGTTTTCATGCCTATCAAATAGAGACAGACTAGCACAGGCATTTCCCATGGGAATGCAGGCTTCGCCATGCCCTGTTGAAGTTAGTGTACTATTGCCCCGAGTTAACTTCCCTAAACATTTTTGAAAATCCAGGTATGAGTCAAGTATTGGGAATTGTGAACTTGTGGTTTTTAATAAAATGATGTAAGTCATGAATTGTGAGAAAAAAATAAAGCCCAAAACTCATCCTTTGGATCTCCATTTGCAAGTGACTTCCCCCTAGAAGCCTTCTATGACCCACTAGCCTGGGAAGCATCACTTCATGTGCTCCCATAGCAACCCCAGTGAAGGCACGTCTCGCACTCCATGGTTTCTGCTTTTCTTGTTCACAATCCCCCACTGGATTGGAAGCTCAACAGAGTCTGTGTGTCACTTATTATTCTGTCAGTACCTGGCACACGTCTGGCAAATAGAAGGAAGTCCAAACATTTACCAGAATAAAAATAAGCACATTAAAAAAATTAAAGCCATCTGTAATCCCACCCCCAGTGATTGCAACAAAGTCTTAGTGAAGCTGGAAGTTCCACAGAGAAGCATCCTCACAGAAGAGTCCACTGGAAAAGAAATTCATTCCTGTAATAGACCATGTAGAGAGAAAGGGTCACGCCTCCAGCAAACCCTATTAAAGTCACAGCTGAAGCACTATTGGGGGGGGTGTGTGTGTGGAGGAATGGGCTTTTAGAAGAAAGTTGCTAAGGTGGTAACAGCATCCTAGTAATAAATGGATTGATCTCCAAAGCAGATTAAAGGACTGCAGAGATGAGAGGCTAGCTCATCTAAATGATGTTCTTAAATTTGAAATAAAAAGGAAATGGCATTCTTAGCTCCTACTATCCTTGTGATCAAGTCCCTTTTATGTGAGCTTAATTCGGTAGGGCTCTGAATAAAAGATTAACTGTGCTTCTTAGGAGATTTTCCTTTTCCTAGTAAATCATTGTATTGTTCCAGCAATAATGACCAAATCTGACACCCCGTGCATGCTATCCTGAAACCTTGGGTATGTGAGAGGCAATTCTCAACAGCTAACATACAACTCCAGTACTGTGACCTGTTCACCTACTTCCTTGGCATTCACATTTAACTAAAATCCCTATAAGATTGTGCAATAAGGCTTATTGTCTTTCATCCTTTATAAGAACATCACAAGATTCCGATAGACACTGGCAAACAGAAACCCCCACCAGGAGGCCATTTTGCAGTGGAAAGCAAACTTTAAAAAGACTATAGGAAAGAATATGAACAGAAGCTGGAGCAAGAAGCCATTCCTGTCTTTGTAAGAGACCCAGCTTTGGCTTCAGGAAGCCATTTGTTCAAAGGGAAGGGTGCAAAGGAAGAAGAGAAGGCTGGGCGTTTGTTGCTCAGTGGTTTGGGCGTCGGCCACGTACACCAGGGCTGGCGGGTTCCAACCTGGCCCAGGCCTGCTAAACAACAATGACGACTACAACAACAAAAATACTAGGCGGGCATTGGGAGCTAAGGCAAGAGAATCACTTAAGCCCAAAGAGTTTGAGGTTGCTGTGAGCTGTGACACCATGGCCCTCTACTGAGAGTGACATAGTGAGACTCTGTCTTATAAAAAAAGAAAAAAAAAAAGGAAGATGAGAAGAGGTTCAAAAGGTTTACATGAGAGCTTGGATATAAACCAAAAATGTATTTGAGATATCCTTCAACGTACCACATAGCCCAGTGGTTTATGTAATTTAACGGTGTTTAAGCACTACTCAGAGTTGTGTGGCCATCACCACAATTTTAGAACATTTTCATTCACATCCATAAACAGTCACTCTTCATTTCCTCCCCTAACCTTCCCAGTTCTAGGCAACCACTAATTTACTTTCCATCTCCATAGATTTGCCTATTCTGGACATGGAATTGTGGGGTCATTTACACTTAATAATTGGCTGTTTTCACTTAGCATGTTTTCAAGTTTATCCATTTTATATTATGCATCTATATTTCATTCCTTTTTATAGCCAAATAGTATTTCATTATATGGATATACCAATTTTACTTATCCATTTATCAGTTCATCACTTAGATTGCTCCCACCTTTAGGTTTTTGTGTGAACTGGCCAACTTGTTCTTTTTCAAGATTATTTTGGGTCCCTGGAATTGCCATATAAGCTTTTAGCATTAACTTGTCAATTTCTGCAAGGAATCCTGAGGTTTTTTTTTTTTTTTTAGCCAGGGCTAGGTTTGAACCCACCACCTTCGGCATATGGGGCCAGTGCCCTACTCTTTTGAGCCACAGGCACCCCTGAATCCTGAGATTTTTTTTTTTTTTTGAGACGGAGCCTCAAGCTATCCCCCTGGGTAGAGTGCCATGGCATCACAGCTCATAGCAACCTCCAACTCCTGGGTTCAAGCGAGTCTCCTGCCTCTGCCTCCCGAGTAGCTGGGACCACAGGCGCCCACCACAACGCCTGGCTATTTTTTGGTTGCAGCTGTCATTGTTTTCTGGTGGGCCGGGCTGGATTCGAACCCGCTACCTAGGGTGTACATGGCTGGCGCCTTAGCCACTTGAGCCACAGCCGAGTGTACTTTCAATCCTTCCCTTCAGTGATGAAAAAGAACCAATAAAATGATCACATTTTAGAGCTGAAAAAGACTTATACTTTTTTTTTTGAGACAGAGCCTCAAGCTATCCCCCTGGGTAGAGTGCCATGGCATCACAGCTCATAGCAACCTCCAACTCCTGGGTTCAAGCGAGTCTCCTGCCTCTGCCTCCCAAGTAGCTGGGACCACAGGTGCCCGCCACAACACCCGGCCATTTTTTGGTTGCAGCCATCATTGTTGTTTGGTGGGCCTGGGCTGGGGATTCGAACCCGCCACCTTAGGTGTACGTGGCTGGCACCTTAGCCGATTGAGCCACAGGCGCGGAGCCCAACTTAGCTTTCTTGAATATCTCTGGGCCTTGGGCCATCTGCATTACTTCCAGAGTTGCTCTTCGTTTGTTCCTTCCTAGGCCTCTTCATCTCAAGATCCTCAACTCTCTCCTTAGGCTCTTTTAATCCTTTCCCATCTCAGAGATTTTACCAAGTTCTTATCTAAATATTTCTTAGTTTCTGTTTTCCCCTAACTCCAGGCCTCTTCAATACCCACCCAGATGCTCTTAGTAAATGCAGTGCTCACCAACCTTTCTAATTCCATCCCTATCCCCAAAGACCTCCAGAGTTTTCTGTCTATAGTCAAGAAACTGCTCTAGGTCCTGCCATTCTTCTCCTTGGTACACACATACAGGCTTTTTTTTTTTTGTTTGTTCTTTTTACCACCTGGGAGATGAGGAAACTGAAAAGGTAAAAGTATACTCACCATAAAAGTACTTATCTGAGTCTCTCAGCCTTCAGTTCTCTTTCCTGTGGAAGAAGTTAGACTCACCCAAAAAGCAATCCTTTCTGGGGGCCAGTCCGGCTTTAAGCGCGTATCCTATTATAGCAGACTGAAAGAAAAAGAAACTCCCCAATTACCCAACCTCAGCCACTTCCTTCCCCACCTCCGGTCCTAGCATTTTACTTTGGCTAGTGAAATCTGGACTTGTTGAAATTCCCGTACTACTTACCCCAGAGTCATCTCACTCTTACCTTTCTCTTTCCTGAGAAAGACCCAAGCTGTTTCCTTCCCCTCTTTGCACCACAGAACACTTATAAGATCAATGCCAAGAATTATTAGGACATAGAGACAGATCATCAAAACATCTAGGCCACTTTTCAAGGGGCCAAAAGATAAGACTAAATTCCAGGAGTTACCTGAGGCACCCCAGAAGCCTTGAGTTTGCTTTGAAGAAACCCTGCCTTTCTTCTTTCAGGGCCTTAGAGAGATAAGCCACTAGGTTGGCTATTATTTCCCTAAGGAAACTGAGGTTCAGAGGGGGTGACTTGCTTAAGGTCACACAGCTAGTAAGACAGAGCTGGGATTCCCAAACAATCTAGCCATTTGCAATTTTTCGTCTTCTTTTTCTGGTTTTTTTTTTTTTTTTTTTTGAGACAGTCTCATTCAGTCATCTGGGGTAGAGTGCTATTGGTGTCATAGCCTCACAGCAACCTCAAACTCTTGGGCTCAAGTGAACCTCTGGTCTCAGCCTACTGAGTATCTGATCTATAGGCTCCCACTGTAATGCCCTACTAGTTTTTCTATTTTTTTAAAATAGAGATGTGGTCTAACTTTGCTCGGTTTGGTCTGGAACTCCTGAGCTTAGATGATCTACACGCTTCTCCTCTCAGATTGCTAGGATTACAGGTGTGAGCTACCGTACTTGGCCCCATTTGCTATTCTTGAGCTGTTCTTTTTTTTTTTTTTTTATTGAGACAGAATCTCATTTTGTTGCCCTTGGTAGAGTGCCATGGTGTCATAGCTCACAGCAACCTCAAACTCTTGGGCTTAAGCAATTCTCTTGCCTCAGCCTCCCTAGTAGCTGGGACTACAGGCATCCACCACAACACTCGGCTATTTTATTTTTTAGCAGGCCTGGGCCGGGTTCAAACTCACCAGCCCCAGTGCATGTGGCCAGTGCCCTAACCACTGAATTATGGGTGCCCAGCCATGCTGTTTTTTCTTGTACAGGTCAAATCAGAGTGTTCATGAGATACCCTAGCACATCTGAGAAAAGAAGTCAGATAAAGAAAGGTGGGAAATAAGGCATCTAGGATTCCAGCTTTCTTCCCTGTAGAGGTTCAGGCTCCTGTTTCATTGTTCTCATTCATCTGTTCACTCAACACATCTATACTGAGTGCCTACTATGTAGCAGACTCTAAGCAAGACACTGGAGATGCAAGACCTAATAAGTGGTCTGTGCATGGTCTATGGGAGAGACAAATACATATATATACACAAATGCTTATTGGTTTCCTAAAGAAGGAGCCAGTAAATTTTGGCCTATGGGCCAAATCTGGCCTATCATCTGTTTTTGTCTGGCCCATGACCCAAGAATTTTTTAAAATTTTCATTTAAAGATAGTCATATGGGGTGGTGCCCATAGCTCAGCGGGCAGGGTGCCAGCCACATACATCCAGGCTGGCGGGTTGGAACCCAGCCTGGGCCAGCTAAACAACAATGGCAACTGCCACAAAAAAATAGCCGGGCATTGTGGCAGGTGCCTGTAGTCCCAGCTACTCGGGAGGCTAAGGCAAGAAATTGCTTAAGCCCAAGAGTTTGAGGTTGCTGTGAGCTATGAAGCCACAGCACTGTACCAAGGGCAACAGCTTGAGACACTGTCTCAAAAAAAAAAAAAAAAGGTCATATACACTAGGTGCAGTGGCTTGCTCACGCCTGTAATCCCAGCCCTTGGGAGGTTGAGGCAAATGGATTGCCTGAACTCAGGAGTTCAAGACCAAGACCTCATCTCTAAGACTAGCCAGGAGTTGTGGGTGGTGCCTGTAGTCTCGGCTACTTAGGTGGTTGAGACAAGAGAATCGCTTGAGCCCAAGAGTTTGAGGTTGCTGTGTGACACTCTGTCTCAAAAAAAAAAAAAAAAGAAAGAAAGAAAGAAAGAAAGAAATACCTGAGCTGTGTTTTTTTGTTGTTGTTGAGACAGAGTCTTACTCTGTCACCCTGGGTAGAGTGCCATGCGTCATAGCTCATAGTGACCTCAAGCTCTTGGGGTCAAGCCATCCTTTTGCCTCAGCCTCCAGAGTAGCTGGGACTACAGGCATGTGCCATAATGCCAGGCTACTTTCTTTCTCTCTCTCTTTTTTTTTTAGAGACAGAGTCCCACTTTGTCTCCCTTGGTAGAGTGCTGTGGCGTCGTAGCTCACAGCAACCACCAACTCCTGGGCTTAGGCAATTCTCTTGCCTCAGCCTCTCAAGTAGCTGGGACTATAGGCGCCCACCACAACGCCCAGCTATTTTGTTGTTGTTGTTGCATTTTGGCCGGGGCTGGGATCGAACCTGCCACCCTCAGTATATGGGCCTAGCACCCTACCCACTGAGCCACAAGCACCACTCTACTTTTTCTCTTTTTAGTAGAGACAAGGTCTTACTCTTGCTCAGGGTGCTTTTAAACTCCTGAGCTCAAGGGATCTTGGCCTCCCAGAGTGCTAGAATTACAGGTGGGAGCCATCTCACCTGGCCCCTGAGTTGTGTTTAGAATAATGACCAGAAGATTTTTCAAGAAATAAGTAGAAGTACATTGTAAACAAGGGGAATAGCATCATGGAGGCATCGGAAGTTTAGGTAGAAGCTAACAAAGGATGTGAGGAAAGGAGCAACAGAAATCATCCTAGGCTCAGTGCCCGTGGCTCAATGGGCTAAGGCGCCAGCCACGTACACCTAAGGTGGCGGGTTTGAATCCCCAGCCCGGGCCCGCCAAACAACAATGAGGGCTGCAACCAAAAAATGGCCGGGCATTGTGGTGGGTGCCTGTGGTCCCAGCTACTTGGGAGCCTGAGGCAGGAGACTCGATTCAGCCCAGGAGTTGGAGGTTGCTATGAGCTGTGATGCCATGGCACTCTACCCAGGGGGATAGCTTGAGGCTCCGTCCCAAAAAAAAAAAAAGAAATCATCCTAGAGGGATGCACAGATGAGATCAAGAAGGACCTTGTGTATCATGCTAAAGAACTGAGGTTTTATGCTATGGAGAAGGGAGATTTGCACTCTGACAGCTGTGAGTAAGGAGTGAAAGTGTGCAGCCTGGGAATTAGACTAGTAAAGAGGCACCAGTTCAGACAAGAGAGGAAAGGGTCTGCGTTAGGGCCAGACCACCAGTGTAATAACACAGGGCCCCACACTTAGAAGGGTCTGCCATGTGGTTTAATGTTCTTCAGTCACTGTCTTGAAATTCTTGATACTTTTTGAATAAGGGGCCCTGGATTTTCATTTTGCACTGGGCCCTACAAATTATGCAAGCAGCCCTGGTTAGGGCAGCAGTGCTAGGAATGGAAAACAGTGATCAGAATTCACAGGCTTTTAAGAGGTCAAAGAGGACTTATTTAGTGGTTCATTGGATGAAGTTAGGAAGATGGAGGAACTGGAATGATTTCCTGTTTTCCAGATGGATGATGGTGTTCTTAATCAATAAGATAGGGAATAAATGGGGGAGGAGTAAGCTTAGGGAAAAGGGTAAATAATGAATTCAGTTTTATGCCAGCAGGTGTGAGGGTTCTGTGGGCTATGTTAGCATCCCAACCTCTCTAACCCCAATTTCTTCCAACCCCTAGCTCCCTCCCAACATGTGACCCAAGCTTCTGTTTTCTCCACCCACTCATCTAATAGGGCCACTCTCACCCCTTAACCTTTTGGACCCCCCTCCCCTTTTGAGTTGGATTACCTGAAAAATAACAACAACTGCAAAACTCCTTGTTGGGTTCCATTTCTGAACCCACAGTGAACCCCCCACCCCCAACCTCACAGTGACAGACCTAGGAGGCCCCTATTCCCCTCTCCTTCCTCTTTAACAGTTGTCATCCCACCTTCCCTTCTGCTTTCTTCTGAAAGACTGGGAAGTGGGCAGAGAGAGGGAAGTGAGCAAAGAAAATGTAAGCAAGCCAAGAGGACCTCACATAGATGCTGGGGTTTAGTCTGAGCTTTTTTTTTTTTTTTTTTTTTTTTGAGACAAAGTCTCACTTTGTCACTCTTGGTAGAGTGCCATGGCGTCACAGCTCACAGCAACCTCAGACTCCTGGGCTTAAGCGAGTCTCTTGCCTCAGCCTCCCAAGTAGCTGGGACTGTCGGCACAGCCACACACCTGGCTATTTTTAGAGACAAGGTCTCACTCTGGCTCAGGCTGATCTCAAACTCCTGAGCTCAGGCAATTTGCCTGCCTTGGCCTACCAGAATGCTAGGATTACAAGTGTGAGCCACTACACACACACACACACACACACACACTCCTCAGCCCATCTGAGCATGGTTTGATGTTCCTGCCACTCAGCAAGGCTAGAGAGAAGGAGTCAAGGGATTACTGTCTGCTCTTGGAAGTGTGTGGTTGAATTAAATTCTGGGTGAGGAAACCCCTCCCTACACCACGGGAGAGGCAGCTGAGCAGTGTGTTCCTGTGTCCCATAGACCATTTAGGGGATTGGATGAGGTGTTCTAGGGCATCTGTAAATGACACAGCCCCAGTTCTTTAGATGGATACATGAGGTCTCAATGAACCTTTAAAAGGCTCAAACCTGCTCATTCTGCAAATGGCGATACTGAGGTTTATAGAAGGCGAGGACTGACTCAAGGTCACTATTTATATGGGGGCTAACCAAAGCCTAGCTCTCAGATCCCTAGTCCCTGCCCAGCATGTCCACAAATTCCTTTGTTTGAGATTGAGTCTAGACCTGTCTCCCTAGGACAGAGACACTTCTCAAAAGCGGCTTAGTTTAGGAGACGCTTCTTTTCTGTGTCGTTGGCGCCGCCTGGTGGAGTTGAGGCAAATTCTCAACAGCCACAACTGCAGTTCTAGACTGAGACTCGAAATGATTCCCTAGGCCAAGTTTACACAAGCTGGGCGGAAGTGGGGCTGGGTGGGATGGGGAGCCTCGGCTCGCTTTGCACAAGCCTTGTATCTTGCTTCCTCCCAGCCTGTTTTCCCGTCCCCCTCCTCCTCGTTCCTTTTTCTGTGTGTGCTGGTTCCCCTCACCATACAGATACATCTCTCAATCGAACTGCTGCCAAATCAGCGGGCAAAAACTGTCTGAGTCTGGGGAGCGGAGGGCAGAACGAATTCAGACTTTATTGTCAGGGAGAGAAAAAAGGGGAGGACGTGGGTAGGGGGCCGGGGTTGCTACATTGTCAAGCAGAAAGAGTTGATGGGAAGGGGAAGGCCAGTGGGGGCTGGTCCCCTCCCCGGTAGGCTGGAGGGTTGACGATACGGAAACTATTGGGGGGGGGGTGTGTGTTACGCCCCTACCCGAATTGTGCAGTGGAGGGAGGAGGAGGGGACAGCCATGAGGTCTAGGAGCTGGGATGGGGAGGCTACAGAATCGGCGAATCCTGCGGGAAGTGTGTGTGGGGGGCGGGGACGAGGCTTCTATTGCTTTTTGCTCACAGTTTTGCGGAAGGCGAGGCGGGGGTGGGCTTGGACTGGACACCCCTTGCCCCCCTCGGTACCCCTTGGGCGATGGGTGCTGGTGAAAAGAATGGAACCCGGACTGGGAAAGAAGGCGAGGGAAAGGTCTATGGGGGCATCTCCTTGGTCCCACCCAAGTGCCAGAGATGCCCTCAAGTGCTGCCCCGGCAATGGGCCGGGCTAGACCTGGGACTGGGGCGTGATGCGGGGCGGGCACAGTGAGGTTGCAGGCGGTAAAACCAAAGTGCTTATGAGGGACCCAGGATCCCACCTGCTCCCCTCCCCCTGCGGAGGACGGGGGTGTTCACGGAAGCGCTTCAGTTTGGGGTAGGGGGCCGGAGTTCCGAGTCCGCTTATTGCCAAGAAAATCCATTATCTGCCCCCGGACCCCGACCATGGCTTGTGAACCCCATTTTGTGCTAGGTTTGAGGGGAAGGGATGGATGGACATGGCTTTTGGGAGGGGGGGTGTCTCCAAGGGGGCTCGGGGGTGAGACGGCCCCCCCTTTTCTAGGGGAGAGAGAAAGGCAGGGGGGCGGGGTTCCCTGAGATCTGGGGTGTTCCCCCCCTTCTGAAGCCCCCCTCCCCCGCTAACCCTCCCCTTTTCTGGAACCCCGTACCTCGGGGTGGGGGGGAAGGAGAGATCATTCAGGGAGTGCCAGGAGGAGGGGCGGGCTGGGAGCCCGGAGGCCTGGGTCCCGGCTGGAGGTGGGGAGTTGAATGGGAGGGATTCAGGATGGAGGTCAGTAGGGGGAGAAGAGGATGGGTCCGTGCGCTGTTCGGATGGGTCCAGGGGCCGGGTGGAGCAGGGGGTGGGTGATCGGCGGTCCCTGGAGAAGAGGTGCGGCTGGAGCTGGGCGCAGAGACAGCGGGGAGCCTGCTGCCGCTGCCATCACTGCAGCCACCGCCAGGGGGCTGGGGAGCAGGCCGCCGGCTAGGGACTTGGGCAGTTCCTTGGAGAAAGTCAGCGTGCCCTGTGCGGAGAGAGGTGGGGGGTGGACAGGTTTGCCTGCTGTCCGGCAAAACCCACTTCTCCCTGGGGCCAGACTAGTGCCCCTCTCTGCTCTCCACCCTTGTCCTCCCATTGCCGAATTCCCCAGTGTCCAGGTCTCACCGCCAGCTCCCCAGCTCCCCTAGACTTCTTGTGACGGCTTAGTAGTGGGTTGGGCTTCCCGGCCACGCCATCTCGGTGCCGCCGGCTGGAGATGTGCTATGGGAGAGTAGGTTGTGGGCTGTGAACTCCAGAAAAAGAACAGCGACAAAGGGGCAAGGCTACAGTCCCATAATCACGCTAAAGCCCTTGGCCTCGCCTCCTTTGGCGACATGGGGGAAGACCCTGAAGAAGGGCCCTTACCCAAGCTGTTATTCTCCTTCCCCCCTCAGCAGGTGGAACGCTCCAGAATTCCTAGGAAGGGCCTTAGACCCACCTGTTTCAGTTGGACCTCCGAGTTGACCTTGACATTGCAGATCTCACAGTGGAAAGTTCGGTCCTGGGCAGGAGCCTCTGGTTCCCCGGGGGTGGGAGGCCCCAGCCGAGGGTAAGCTTTGATGGGCCCCAGCCCACTTCGGGCCTCCAGAATTGTCTTGTGCTTAGTACCTGGAGCCCACAAAGGGCAGGAGGTAAGGGGTGGAGGAATACATTCTCCAGGCCTGCTAGGATTTAAATACCTACCTTCACAGGTACAAAGTTGAGGGAGGGGGAAGGAGGAGAGATATAAGTTTGGGGTCTTGAGGTCCAAGGCCCTTGAGACCCTCCCAAACACAAGGTAGGTTAGAGGAGAGTCAAAGAGGTAAGGTGCAGGGGAGCTGAGAGCTAAGGAATGGCGGAGATGACTGGGGAAGGAGGTAGGCTGGTAGGTCTCTGAGGGTTTAGAAATCCTAGAAGCCTTGGGCAGGGAGCCAGGGTGGGCTGAAGACAGGAGGGTGTGAGTGGGACATGGGAATACATACCTTTGTTATGTGCCTCGAGCTGAGACAGGGAGTTCACAGCCACCTTGCACAATGCACAGTAGAGCAGCCTCTTGGCTTTTTCCTCTTCTTCCTTGCTACCCCCAGGCAGGGAAGCTGGGGCAGGAGTTCCCCCTTCACCCTTGGTTACACCCTGACCAGTCTCTGGAACACTGGGAGGGGATGGGGAGCCAGGCTGTTTCTCTGGGGATCCTGGGGCTGGACCCAGTCCATTCTCCATGGAAACTGTTGTTGGGGGAGAAACATGGGGGTCACCCCAGATGGCTGCTGGAGAAGACTCTTTATGTAGAAGAGTCCCACCCCCGTTTCCTGGAGGGCAAGGGCCCAGGAGTCCCCACCCTGTGACAACATGCATGTTCTCATGCCCTGGGCCAGAGCCAGATGTGGTCCAGCAGCCGCAGCCTGGGTGTGAGACTCCAGAGCCTGGCTCATTCCCTCTAAGCTGGGAATGGCCAAGGGGTCCAGCCCCATCTGCCTACCTTCAGGGTGAAGCTGGCAGCCAGCCCACCCTTGGGGAAGGCAATGGCACAAGGATTCACTACTCAGTGGCCTGCTAGCCAGTTTGGGCTTCCTGCCAGGACAGCCCCTTCTCAGTGTCCTGCCTAGCCCCCAGGAGGCACACCAAAGAGCCCTAGAAAGGGGCAGAGGCAGGGTGAAGAAAGGTTGCGAGACAGAGACACAGACATGGCAAAGGGAAACAGAAACAGCAGAACTAGAGAGGGAAGAAACAGGGATACAGGTTGTTCTATAATTCATGGCTCAATTAAAGATGCACAGGCCCCAGGCCTCAGTGCTGGGTTCTGGCCTGTGTACAGGGGAAACTCTAGTGCTCCCATTCTAGCTCCAGCAGCTGATCCAGTTTCCGGGTCATGGGGAGGCTGGTGGTGGGGGTGGGGAGCTTGTGGGAGGGGAACTCCTGACCCTTGCAGGTGTCCTTTGCTTGTCCATCCTATGACCCTACCCCTCATTTCTTCTACTAATTTCTGAAATCCTCCACTTCCATCCCAATCCAGATAGCAAATCCACATCCCAGGCTAGATAGGACTTCATGGTTTATGAAAGCAGGACAGGTAGAGTTATCCTGCCCTATATCCTTAGAGAAACGTTGTAGGAACTAAATGAGGTATAATAATACATGTAAAGCACTTACAACAATGTTATTCAAGAAATGTTAGTTATCACCATCATCATCATCATCTTCCCCATTTTATGAAGATATTAACAAACTAACCTAAGATAATGAGGCTGAGACACAGCCAGAGTACAATCAGCACTCAGCTCCCGGCCCAGCGCCTTGGCTCATGCCTGTAATCCCTATACCCTGGTAGGCCAAGGCCAGTGGATTGCTCAAGCTCAGGAGTTGGAGACCAGCCTGAGCAAGAGAGACCCTGTTTCTACTAAAAATAGAAAAAGTAGCCTGGTATGGTGGCACAGGCCTGTAATCCTAGCTACTTGGGAGGCTGAGGTAAGACGATCTCTTGGGCCCAAGAGACTGAGGTTGCTGTGAACTATGATGATACCATAACACTACGCAGGGTTACAGAGTGAGAGTCTGTTTAAGAGCAACAACAAAAGAACCCAGATCCTCTACCTGCCCGCCTGCCCACCCACTTTGTCTCTGCCTCCCTGAGGGTGGTTCTCTGTGTCTGTCTGTAAACATGGTAAGAATGGGGGCCTGGTTCCCAATCTGGTGGTTCACGTGCTTGTTTCTCATTCCTCTTAGGGTGGGGCAGGAAGGATAAGCAAGGACAAGGAGAAAAATGGGGATGTTAGGTCTCTCTGAAGTTGGCCACGATTGACATGTGATGTGGTAATCCCAGGATGGGGGTGGCTGATATCTTCCTGTCTCAATATTCCCTCTTTCCAGTTTCTTGGCTGGAAGTATGGTTGAAGATGGCTACCAGCCATGAGGGAAAATGAATCTCAGAGTTGCTTTTTGTAAACCTGGGAAAGACCTCAAAGATCTTAAAGTCTCACCCCCTATTTTCCAGAAAAGAAAACTGTCCAGAGAGGTTAGAAGTTCTACACGAACATCCAGGGAGTTGCCTCGCTTTCTCAGACTCTCAGTTTTCCCTGAGGGGAGTCTCAGTAGAGCAGGACTTAGATAGCCTGATTCCTTCCCCTACCCCTCTTCCCAAGATGAAGAGGCCTCTCTTTCTGATTTGATGGTTCCCTTTTTCTTGGGGAGGTTTGCCAGGTGGCCTCACCCTAGCCCCTCTGAGTCACTGGGTGGGGAAGACAGACAGTGAGGACTCTGTACAGAGGAGCTGTGGCAGGGGGTAGGGGTAGCAGGATGGAAATTTTACATCATGGTGCTTGGCTCCAGGACTCACCTTGAGTGGGGGTTGGGGTAGGGGCAGGGATTGAGGAAGAGAGATGGAAACCGGAGAGTTCTGGGGAATGGGGAAAGAACAGAGAAGACAGAGGTCAGTTGAAGAATGTAGGGGATTCACACACACCTGGACGGGGTGTTACACCATCCCCATTTGGGGGGCTGCTGCCTGGGGGAGCTGGGTCTCCAGGTTCCCGGACGCTAGGCTCCCTGCCTCGGGTCTTGGCGGCCTCAATGCCCTTGACTCTCCGGGCATGACGGTTTCCCTTGTAGTGTGCCTCGGCTTGGCTCTTTGGGAATGGAGGAAGAAAATGGAATCTGAGATCACGTTTCATCTGACTGACTTCCCCACAGAGCTCCTTCAGGCCCCGGGGTGGTCTTAGCAGGTTGTAAGGAGTCTTTTCCTATACCAGTGAGAGGTAAAGCTCCATGCCAATACGTACTCATTATTCCTGGGGCTCAGACTAGCTGCTGGAGCTTGAGTCTCTGGGAACCTAGATCCCCACCTAATTCAGACTCCACCCCACCACCACACCCAGGCCTGGCTGCTGACTCAGGTCCCCACCTAGTCCTAGGGTGGAGGGAGTAGAATCCCAACCCTATGGAAGGATTCTAAACTGGGTAAGCCCTCGCTATCCCGTCAGCATTCTCTTAGATCCTAGGGACTCCTCTCAGTTCCCCGACCCTGGGATCCAGCCTTTGCTGCTTTCACCCTCAGGATCTCTACTGCCTGGTCTCTGGGCTCTACTCTGACTACTGGCTCCTAGGTCTCATTTTTCCTGAAGCCCATGTAGATACCCTGGAGGACCCTGGCCTCAAGCCCAGCTCTGGGGACAGAGACAGCGGCAGAGACAGCTGTCAAAACAGAGCCACTTGATGGGGGAGGGAAAGGGAGGACGAAGAGAGGGCAGGGCTATCTGCTGTTGGCTCCCTGCCTCCAGTCTTCCACTTCAACCAGTGAGGAGAGCCAGGGTTGGTAGAAAGGATGCCTGGGTCCAAGCTAAAGGGAAAGGCAAAATGCTTCCCCACGTGTGGCTCCATTCCCATGTGCACCTTCTGGAGGCACATGGATAGGGGTTGATATAAGAAGTATGGATAGGCAAGAAAAGAACATTGACAACTAAGGGTAGGGTAGTAATAGGCAGAGCGCAGCATGCAGTGTGTGTGCGCATGTGTGTGGACCAGCTAGAGAAACAGAACATGCTTGTATTTTTCCCTACTCAGCAGAATGAGGCTCCTTTTTTTTGAGACGGAGAGGAGACTCAGGCTATCCCCCTGGGTAGAGTGCCATGGCATCACAGCTCATAGCAACCTCCAACTCCTGAGCTCAAGCGAGTCTCCTGCCTCCGCCTCCCAAGTAGCTGGGACCATAGGCACCCGCCACAATGCCTGGCCATTTTTTTTGGTTTGCAGCCATCATTGTTGTTAGGCGGGCCCGGGCTGGGGATTCAAACCCGCCACCTTAGGTGTATGTGGCTGGCGCCTTAGCCGATTGAGCCACAGGCGCCGAGCCCAGAATGAGGCTCTTGAGGCGTTGCTGTTTTTCTCCAAAAGTTCTCAGAGCCTGGACCCCACAAAGTCCCCTCTATACCCATACAAAAGTCTCAGTGGAGCCTCACAAAGAGGAAATCTTAAAGGCCAGACCTCTAGGTTTTTGGGTTTTAGGTGGCTTCTCTCCATGGGAGGGGAGTGGAGGCCAGACCTCATATGTGATTTGGGAGGGAGGAGAGTAGAAAGGGGTGGAGAGAGGAGAAAGTCAGATTAGAGGGAAGTGGGTGGCCTGGTGGAGGAGTTTAGCAGAGGCCAAAGAGGACAGAAGCTCTATGGGGGAGCCAATCCACCTAACACAGCCCAGTGGCTGAAGACCAACGGGACAGAGGCTACACTTCAATTCAAGACACTGATGGCTACCTATGTTCCAAAACGCTCTGAGCCAAGGGATGCCCCAGTCCCAAGGGAAGGAGGGGTGTGTCTTAGAGGACCAATTGACTTCACCTTCACGTTGAAATACTCAGCAACCTCTTTTCCCTTTTAAGTTCCTTCCCTACCAACCTCTGCCCTTCTTGCAATATCCCCTGTCCTTCCTGTTCTCCTAAAATCCTTTCAATCTCTGCCCCTCTCCCAGAGCTCCCAGACTTTACCTTCTCTCAAGGAGCCCTGTAGTCCCTGCCCCACCCATTAGGTGAATGAGCAGTGGGGCTTCTTACCTGAGAATTGAAGCGGATCTGACAGACATTACAGGAAATGATGGGACGCTTGGTCTTGAGCAAGGGTCCCCCAAAAGTGTGGGAGAGCACAGCCTTCTGTACAGGGTCCATCTGTGGAGGCAGGCTGGGGTGAGCTGGGAACCCCAGCACAAGCTCATGTCCATCATCCCCCCACTGGCAGCATCTGGGATGAACCAAGGTTCCCAGAGCCTCCTTCCATTCCTTGACATGCCTAGGGGCTCTAAGCCTCAGTCCAATTGTCTCCCAGTCCAATCTTCTTTTTTGTTTTTGTTTTTTTTTTGTTGCCCTCAGTAGAGTGCTGTGGCATCACACAGCTCACAGCAACCTCCAACTCTCAGGCTTAGGCAATTCTCTTGCCTCAGCCTCCCGAGTAGCTGGGACCACAGGTGTCCGCCACAATGCCCGGCTATTTTTTGTTGCAGTTTGGCCAGGGCTGGGTTTGAACCTACCACCCTTGGTATATGGGGCTGGCACCCTACCCACTGAGCCACAGGCGCCGCCTTCCCAGCCCAATCTTTTTTTTTCTTTTTTTTGAGACAGAACCTCAAGCTATCCCCCTGGGTAGAGTGCTGTGACATCACAGCTCACAGCAACCTCCAACTCCTGGGCTGAAGCGAGTCTCCTGCCTCAGCCTCCCAAGCAGCTGGGACCACAGGTGCCCGCCACAACACCTGGCTATTTTTTGGTTGCAGCTGGCATTGTTGTTTTGGTGGGCTATGCTGGATTTGAACCCGCCACCTTAGGTGTGTGTGGCTGGCGCCTTAGCCACTTGAGCCACAGGCGCCAAGCCCCCAGCCCAATCTTCATAGCACTGGAAGGGACGTGATGGGTCAACTAGCCCAATGCTCCCATTTTACAGAAAGTAGAAGTAGCTTGCCTCAAGTCACACCAGGAGTGAATAGCAGAGCTAGAACTTGAAGCTGAACTTCTGCCTTGGTCTATCATACCATGAAGATCCAACTCTCTATTACCTTGCTCTACCTCCCATAGCTAGGCTCCCAGAGGTTCTTTGACATGAAGTCCCAAAGGACCCCTATGGCCTTCAGCTGAAGGCTTTCAACTCTTGGTCCCCACTCTGGGGTATCACTATCTGCCAAGCCCAGCCTCTGGTCCCAGGTGACAGATGTTTCCAGTTTCCTATCTGGGCTCTAGTTCATCCTAATACACTCACTCGCAATACCTCCTTAAGGCAGCAACTTCTAGAAGGAGTAAAAGAACTCAAGAGAGAGTAGGTAGCTCTAGGGAATAAAGGGAAATAAGTTCAGGGACCTAAACAGCTGGCTGGTTGAGGCAGCCCAGGGATCTTCTGAACCCTCTCCCTGGTCAGCAGGGCTTCTGGGGCAGGGCTATGGGGCTGGGCGGGATTAGGAACCATCTCTGCCCCCACCCTGGGTCAGCAGATGTCTTTGCAGTCTCCTGCCAAGAGTTCACATGAGGAGGAGAGAAGATGGGAGTTTCTCTGAAGCCTTTTGCTATCAGGAGATGAAGCCAGAGGCCAGGAGGCATAAAAACTGTCTCCCTGAATAGTCCTCCTTCCTTCTGGCCCCTAAGCAGCTAGGGAAAGGAGAGATTATGGCTGAGGATTGGGTGATGGCTGGGACCTCACATAAGAATGAGACTGAATTAGGGCTATAACTTTATCTTCCAAGTGGAGGGCTCAAGAAAAAATAGTTGCAGCTGGGCATGGTGGTTTATGCCTATAATCCTAGGACTCTGGGAGGCTGAGGTGGGAGGATCTCTTGAGCTCAGAAGTTTGAGGCCAGCCTAGCATAAGCAAGATCCACTCTCCTTCAAAAATAGAAAAAATTAAATGGGTATGGTGGCTAGTGCCTGTAGTTCTAGCTAATGGGGAGGCTGAGGCAGGAGGATCACTTGAACCCAAGATTTGAGGTTGCTGTGAGTTAGGATGACGCCACTGTACTCCAGCCTGGGCATCAGAGACTGTGTCTCAGAAAGAAAAGAAGGAAGGCAGGAAGGAAGGAGAGAGAAAGAAAGAAAGAAAGAAAAAGGAAGGAGTTGCTGGGGACTTGGGAGTCCTTAACTCTTCAGCTGAGCCTGGCTGTGTTCCTAGATTTAGAGTCCCCAGTGAGACACTGGTGAGAGACATGAAGCATGGGGTTAAGTAGTGAGTCTGGACAGCCCAGACATCATGACATTCCTTTGCCTCTCCCCAGCAGTCTCATTGGCAGGTTAGGATTTGTGTCAGGAAAGCTTTAACATCCCTGTGAAAAGGAGGTGGCCTCATTCACTCTGCCATTTTGATAGTGCAGGAGGCAGAAGCCATGGTCAATTTCAGATAACTGGTATGACTGACAAGTGTCAATTTTTTGGCTTAAGTTTGGCTGGAAACTGGTCCTCCCAGGGGATCAGTTTGTACCTCCCTGTCAGCTTTGGAAGCCCCAGTTACATCCACGGAAAAGGCAAACAGGAGAATGGGTGTGTCTGTGTGTGTTAGGCAGGCTGCGATCAATCTGTGCATGGGTGGAGTGTGAACGAGTGTCATGTACTGTGTGTACATCACTTATGTATCAACATTTCTGCGTTGGGGGCTTTGCTGACACCACGAATGGTCAGGTTGTATAATCTTCAGCTGTGTGTTTATCTGAGTGAATGTATTATGTATTCAGCAGAAAGAAAGACAGACCAAGTTGGAGACAGGTTTTAATCAGGAAGGGAAGACAGATTGTTGCTCTAAGGTCCCAGTCTCTAGGCCTCAGTCCTTCCTATTTGGAGACCCTCAACTCTTCTCTAGGGTTCTCCTAACCCCTGGGTTTCCTCGTATGCTGGGTGGGGAATGGGAATTCAGCCTAAACAGAAATCCAATCTGGGTTAGGAAATTTAAGTCAGATGAGAACAGTAGGGAGAGAGGGGTGGGATGGAAAGGGGGAGATAACAGTCTCCTGGTTCTGCCCATGCTCTACTTCATCACCCCAGCCCACTCCCCAGAGGGGCTGAGGACCCTGAGGATTTCTTGTAGATTGATCATCCCAACATCCATCCCCTAAGAATGGTCCCTGCCCTACCTGGGTCCCTCCTTCAGGGTGAGAACTTTAGCTCTTGTACCATCACCTCCCCTAGGATTAAGTCCACAAATTCCAACTAGGAGTGAGGGTGGGGGATGGAGAAGAGGGCAGCAATGGAGTCAGGTGGGTTCTTGCCACCCTCTCCTCCAGGAACTCAGGAGACACCAGGCTGAAGGTGAGGGCTCCTGGGCCCAATCCCTGCATAAGTGGAATGTGAGCCACTGAAGTGCTGCTCCAGGCCAAGGTCAGGAGGCCCCGGTGACCTAGATGAGGGCTCCTTGGGGAGGTCTGGAGGGGTGCAAGCCAGCATCTCCCAAGCCCATCTCACTTTAAGCCCCTTCCTTGGGATGTTGGCCTAGTAGTCCTGGAGAGGTCCATCCAACAGTCCCCTCCCACCTGCCCTCCAACACCACACATGAAGGGGAACGGCTCCCTGAAGATGGGGCAAAATAAACCAGGAAGGGCAAGGGGGAGGAGAGGGGGGAAACCAGATCAGGAATGAGGTGGGAGTATGATTATATTTCCTTCCATTGCTCTTTATCTGATGGGACTTCTTGCCCCTTGTGTGACCACCCCACTTTCTCACCCACCAAAATAAAGACCAAAAGAGAAAGGCTGTGGAATCTCAGGGATGAGAAGGATTGAGATGGGAAAGAGAGGGAGCTAGGGGGTGTCTAAGGAGCAGGTGGAAACTGGTGGGGGACAGGTGCTGGGAAGGAGCCAGGACTGGAGAAGAGCGATCTGATTAGTGTGGTAATTTGAGGGTAGGTATAGGACCTGAGAGGAAGTCTGAAGATTTGGGGACTCAAGAATCTGGGAAGCAGAGGCTAGGGTATCCAGTATGGTGACAGTAGTCGAGGGCACCAGCTTGGATCCAGAGACTGGTTAGGGCCGCGCCAGTGTGGGGGATGGGCTGGATAACCCGAGGACTAGAAGCGAGAGGTAGCCGGCCCCGCAGGGGCGGGCGGGGATGGGGGGGGAACGCTGCGGCAGCTGCGGGAGTTAAGGAGAGAGGAGGGGCCGGGTGGCTTACCCTGCGAGACCCTGGGGGCCGCGGCTCCATGGCCCGGGGTGGCGGACCCGGGCGGGGAGGGGGGGCCCCGAGCCTGGTCGGGCCGGGCTGGCCGGGGACGCGGCGCTCGTTGCCCGGGCGTCTCGGGGCTGTGCGGCCCGGCCAGCAGGGGAGAAGGGGAGGCGGGGCCGGTCGGGGCCAGAGCCCGCCCCAGAGGCGGGGCTGAGGAGGGGGCGGGGACAGGGAGCTTGAAAGGAACGAAGTGGGGCTAGGGAGAAAGGAGGAGAGGAGAGGATGTCCATATCCCGACACTCCTTTCAAGAAAGACCTTGTCCTGGCAAGAGGCTACTCCGGCCGGCGGCAGAGGCGTTGCCCTAATGACCTCTCTTGCCTCCACTGGGATTCCTTCTTGGGTCCAGTGTGCCCATCAATCCTTCGGACGACCCTGCTTGTCTAGCTCGTACATTTCTCCTTTCTTTCATCCCTTGCGCCCTAATTTTCCCTCGCTCCTCTGCTGATAGCGTCCCTAATGAGTCTCCAGTCCCCTCTTCCCCAGCTCCTGCAAACAATCCCACTAGGGATGGGAAACTGAGCCCAGGTACCCGAGTATCAGACATAGCTCTCTCGGCGACTCCTCCGAACCTTGGAGCTGGGAGACCCGGGGCAGAAGCGACCCCAGAGTGGGAACATCGTCCCTAACCTCTTCCCACCTCCTCCCCTCGCCCGCCACCTGCAGGAGAACCACGTTCCCCAACAGCCTACGCTTCATGCACTTGCTGCCCTCTGGCGGTTGAGTGGGGGCAGCATTGGCGGACCCCCGGTAGAAAGGGCACACGGCCCACACCCCTACACCTCATTCTCTCTACACAGGATTCTTACTCTCTTATCTCTAGGTCTCATTCCCTCCCATTCCATCTAGGTCAGCGAGATTAGTGAAGCAGGGGACTGGATCTAAAGAGAGGCTGGCTTTGGGAAATAGTGAGGACATCCAAGGGCAGAGGGAAGCAGTAGAGTGAGTAGGAGGAGAATGAATGAGAGAGAGTGATGCCAGGATGGGTCCAAGGGGTCGAAACTACCCAAGTAGGAGAGAGCTGGAGGCACCAGTCCACTGGGAAAGACTCTGTCACGAATAAATAACACCACCACCATCACCTAATGTTGATTGAGCCCTTGGAATGTGCCAGCTTCTGTACTGAGCTCTTTGCATGGATTATCTAATTTAATCTTCACAACCACTATTTGAAGTAAGTGCTATTATTATCTTCATTTTATAGATGAGGGAACTGAGGTTTAGAGAGGTTAAATAATTTGCCCAAGGTCATAAGCTAGTAAGTGGCTGAACTGGGATTTGAATTTAAACCTAGGCAGCCTGACTCCAAAGCCATGTACTTAACAGCTGCACAATACTTCCAAAGGCCTGTCTGCAGCTTTTCTGCAGTACTCATTCCCCTGCAGAATTTGACACTATTGATGCAGCCTGCCACACTCTCTCCTTTGGCTTCTCCAACTCTACAGAACATATTTCCCTCTCCTCCCCCTCCAGTGGCTCCTCCATTTTCTTTGCTGGAACCTTTTCCCAATCCCATTGCCTAATTTCACTTCTTCCCCAAGGCCAAGGCCTTGGCCATCCTACCTGTGTCTCTCTTCTTCCTTAAATAATAATAGCAACAACATAAAAATCATAGCAGCTAACACTGACTAAGCACTTAATTTGGGCTAGGCATTATGATTATGTAATACGATTCCCACAACTTTGTGAGTTGATGTTATTACTATCCCATTTTACAGCTGGTAAAAGTGAAGTTCCAAACAGTTACGTAAACTTGCCTAAAGCCACACAGTCAGTACTTTGGAACAACAATTCAAATCCTGCCAGCTGGATGCCAGAGTGGTTGCAGTTCAACACCCTGTTGCTACACTCGTTAAGCTTGTCCATACTAGTGGTTTTAAATACCTATGCTAAAGGCAGAGGAGACATGAACTCTGCAGGAGTCAGAAACCAGGGATTACCCACATCAATTACCTAAGGAGCTTTGTGACCTTGGACAAGTCACTTGACCTCTCTGGGTCTGTGTTTCCTCATCTATACAATGGGGACACTGATGGAATTGCTAAGATCTGAGAGGTTAAGTGCAAGTCAGGTATTTAGATGGGGAAAAGTATTCTTCCCACCTTATGCTCCAGTCACAACCCCATCAATTGCACTTTCTCAAATGTTCTTTTGGAGACCTTGTTCATGCTATTTGCTTCAGGCTGTAATGTTCTCTAAGACCACTTTTAAAATCTTACCAATAATTCTTCAAAGTCCAAATCCTATGTCACCTGCTCCAGGTTAAATCTCTTTTTCCTCTGCTCTGTTTTCCTGCATAACTCTAGTTGATCCCTTAGGCACCACAGATCCAGCAAGTCTTTCCTGACACTCCCCTGGGTGTCCATGCAAGCTAAATGCTTCTGACACAGCTCTTCTCACACAAGGTAGCTGTTAACTTGTTATCTTTCCTACTAAACTCTGAGCTTCTTTTGAACATTTCTTTCTTTCTTTTTTTTTTTTGTTGCAGTTTGGCCGAGCTCAAACCCACCACCCTTGATATATGGGGTTGGCACCTTACTCACTAAACCATAGGCGCCACTCAACTGTGAGATTCTTAAGGGCAGAGACAGAGTCCTATGTCCCTGACACCAGGCACAGTGCCTAGTAGGTGCTCAAGACTTTTTTTTTGTTAAACTGAATCTTTGTTAGTGTCTCTGTCACAATATTTGTAACCTTCCCTCTGCTTTTCTATGTACATGTTTATCTTTCTCCCCTGAATATAAGGTCCTTTGAGATAGGACGTCTCATATTGTATCTAGAATGTCTCCTTTATAATTCAAAAACTGCCTAGCTTATAGGTAATACTCAATTTGTTCATCTGTAAAGGGAGGATAATAACAGCCACCCCATTAGGGTTGCTCTAAAGTTTGAGATATGAAAAAACACTCGGTAAACTTTTTTTTTTTGAGACAGAGTCTTTTTTTTTTTTTTTTTTGCAGTTTTTGGCTGGGGCTGGGTTTGAACCCAACACCTCCAGCATATGGGGCCGCCCTACTCCTTTGAGTCACAGGTGCCACCCCCGAGACCCTCAGGAGAGTGCCATGGCGTCATTAGTTCACAGCAACCTCAAACTCCTGGGCTCAAGCAATCCTCTTGCCTCAGCCTCCCCAGTAGCTGGGACTATAGGTGCCAGCTACAACACCAGACTAGTATTTTGTTTTGTTTGTTTGTTTTGTTTTGTTTTTTACTTTTGTAGAGATGGGGTCTCACTCTTGCTCCAGCTGGTCTTGAACTCCTGAGCTCAAGCAATCCACCCTGCTCCACCTCCCAGAGTGCTGGGATTATGGACATGAGTCACCATGCCTGGCCTTAATATGAAACATTATTGTAATTTTTTTTCTTTTTTTTTTAGAGACAGAGTCTCACTTTATTGCCCTTGGTAGAGTGCTGTGCTGTCACAGCTCACAGCAACCTCCAACTCCTGGGCTTAGGCGATTCTCTTGCCTCAGCCTCCCAAGAAGCTGGGACTACAGGCGCCTGCCGCAACGCCCGGCTATTTTTTGTTGCAATTCGGCAAGGGTTGGGTTCGAACCCGCCACCCTCGGTATGGGGCTGGCACCCTATCAACTGAGCCACAGGCACCGCCCTATTATCATTCTTTTTGAGACAGAGTCTCCCTATGTTATCCTCAGTAGAGTGCTGTGGCATCACAGCTAACAGCAACCTCAAACTCTTGGGCTTAAGCAATTCTCTTGCCTCAGCTTCCCGAGTAATTGGGACTATAGGCACCTGCCACGACGCCCAGCTATTTTTAGAGACGGGGTCTCACTCTTGCTCAGGCTGGTCTCAATCTGTGAGCTCAGGCAACCCACCTGCCTCGGCCTCCCAGAGTGCTAGGATTACAGGTTTGAGCCACCATGCCTGGCCTTCTACTCTATAAACTTTAAAGTGCAATTTGTTTAGGTTGTTTGGGAGGAGTTTGGGGGAGCAGGTGTGGCAGAAAGAGAATTCTACTTCAGAGTCAGATGCTATAGTTTCAAATCATATCTTAGGGATGCACTGTGTCAATTTATATAAATTACTAAACTCTTTGGAGCCTTAGTTTCTGTCTTCCCATTCCAGGCAGGAATAATAATGGCTGCCTTGTCAGGTTGTGTGAAGATTAGATGAGATTGTACAGAGGACATGTACTACAGTGCCTGGTACAAAGTCAATCCTCAATACATGGCTTGGCGCCTGTGGCTCATGTGGCTAGGGCGACAGCCACATACCTGAGGTGGCAGGTTCGAATCCAGCCTGGGCCCACCAAACAACGATGATGGCTGCAACCAAAAAATAGCCAGGCATTGTGGTGGACGCCTGTGGTCCCAGCTGCTTGGGAGACAGAGGCAGGAGACTCGCTTGAGCCCAGGAGTTGGAGGTTGCTGTGAGTTTTGATGCCACCGCATTCTACCCAGGGGGATAGCTTGAGGCTCTGTCTCAAAAAAAAAAAAAATCCTCAATACAAGGTTTATGGCTTGAATATGGTTTGATGGTAGATTATTTGAGTTGAATAAAGCTGACTTCTCCCAAACCTTTACGTCTATTCCATTCTCCAGGCCTCAAACTCCAGCTGTTGGTTGTCCTGAAATGAGTTCAGAACTCTGAGCCCAGACTAGCTTCCTCCTCCAACCCCCTCCTCTGTCACTGGTGACTTCTTCCTCCTAGTCGCAGAGGTCTGAACCCTGGAGTCATCCTTGACTCACCTCTTTTTTTCTCCCCCACCCCCAAACACCCGAGAAGTTGGTCAATGTGCTCCATCAATATTTCTTTAGAAACAACCCCACCCATCCTCCCTTCCTCTCTACTCATACTCCCACTGCCATACTCCTATGGCCCAGTCTGGCCCTTGAGGCTTCCCTGCAGGCCCACAGTGCTAGGACAGTCTTCTAACTGGCTACACTCCTCCAACTTCTTCTTCCGTCTGTCCAGCTGTCCCCCTCAACTTCCTCAAATACTGCTCTTACCAGGTGACTCTCCTGCTCAAGAGTGGACAATCAGCCTATGGCTCAATGAGTAGGGCGCCAACCCCATATACCGAGCGTAGAGGGTTTGAACCTGGCCTCAGCCAAACTGTAACAAAAAAATAGCTGGGTGTTGTGGCGGGTGCCTGTAGTCCCAGCTACTTGGGAGGCTGAGGCAAGAGAATTGCCTAAGCCCAAGAGCTGGAGGTTGCTGTGAGCTGTGACGCCACAGCACTCTATGAAGGGCGAGAAAGTGAGACTCTGTCTCTAAAAAAGAAAAAGAAAATGGACAATAACTCCCTATTTCATATTGTATTTTTTTTCTTTTTTTTTGAGACAGAGCCTCAAGCTGTTGCCCTGGGTAGAGTGCTGTGGCATCACAGCTCACAGCA
>CAUYQV010042498.1:0-12182 GCA_963574575.1 Galagoides demidoff
AATGCTTTTTTCTTTTCCTTCCTGCCCTCCGGGTCATTTCTTTCCTTTTCATTTCTTCTTTTTTATTTTTTTCTTTTCCTTAGAGATAATGTCTCACTCTATTGCTCATGGTGGCCTTGAACTCCTGGCCTCAAGTGATCCCCCTACTTTAACTTCCAGAAGTACTGGGATTACAGGCGTGAGCCACGGAGCCCAACCAGCATTCATAGAGCATTTGAAATTCTTGGGATTTACCATACTTGATGTATAAATGTATAAAACGTCTTCTTTTCTCATTCACACATTCATTCTCCAAACATGGATCTGATCTGCCCGCTGTGCACCACATCAAATGGAGAGCACAGTCTCTGGGTGCAAATATTAACTCCGGCATCTGCTAGCTGTGAGACGTAGGGCAAGTTACTTAATATCCATGGACATTCCTTTCTTCATCTATAAAAACGAGAGTAATGTGATATAGGTTGAAAGATTAATGAGATGCTGCATGAAAACAGTTTGGTGGTGGGAAAACGTCCTCCCCTGGTGCTTTCCCCGGCAGATGGATGTTCATTGGTCTAAGATTCCTAACATCTGACTGTGCCCTGGCTCGGACCCTTCTTCCCAGGGTGGGAGGGGTAAATTACTTCACTGGTAAGTTTGGGGAAAGAAATTGAGTGTGAGTTCATCCCACACTCCTGTTTTCTCTTTAGGACCTGCAAATTAATGCAGAAAGTGTCTCTTCCCGTATGTTCTGTCTCAGTGCTGGTTTAAGCCGGGCAGGACCCCACATGGGGTAGATGGAAGCTCTCCAGTTGCACCTGTGCCCTGGGGGAGTGTTTGCCTAATTCTGCAAATGTTTTTAGGAGGCACCTTCTTGACTTTGTGGCTGCACTGTGAAATTCTATTATCCAGTTTCAATTTTAACAAAAGTAAAACTGATATTTTGTGTCCATCTGCCTATGTCGGATTAGATCTCAATTAATTCAGAAGTCAGGCAGGCGATGTGACTTCGTGGTTGAATCCTGGAAATAGCAGCACTTAGCACTTTCCTGGTGTGTAGTAGGTGCTTAGGAAATTTTATTTCTTTTCTCTCTCTTTTTTAATTTCATTCTAGGCTAGTTCTTGTTGAAGATTTTTTAAATGTGCAAAATTATCTTTGTCTCTCCAAGGAGCTTCCAGTTTGATGAAGGAGATCAGATGGACACCCAGGCAGGTGTAGCGTGAGGTAGCAGGTGTACAGGGAAAGTGCGGAGAGTTAAGAGGAGGAGAGAACCCTCTGTTGCGTTAAATTGGGCTGCAAGGACAGGGACAGGCACTAATCACGCAGTCCCAGCACTGGACAGCCTTTCTTTCATTTCTTTAATTACAATTCCTCGGTGGTGGTCTTCCTGGGACGACTTGTCCTGCTGGCTCCCCCCGTTCTCTTCTCGCTTCAGTGACTCTGGAAGGCACATGAGATTTTCACAACAGAACTGCCACTGTCACACTCAAGACACTCTCTACAGAAACTGCAAGGAGATTCTTAAATACATGTGTCTTTTTAGTCTACAAAGAAAATAACATGTAATTCAAATCTGAAATTCTGTGAAAGTAGAAATCCAATCTTTTAAATAAAGGCCATCACTTCCCCCCTAATAATTCTGAGTAATCACTTCAACACCACAGCTTTCAGCTAATATGTACACAAGAGGGGAGGGAGGTGGACGAGAACGTAACAGATGCAAATTCCTGAGGATGGGCTGGCTCCCTCTCCAGATTTCACTAGAGACGTGAAGATTTAGGACAGTTATAGTTTCCACAGAGAGGTAACACCAAGAGAGGGAAACTAGAAAAAAAATAGGTCTTACAAGTCTGTGCCTGACAAGCAAGACATCACTCTCAAAGGCTTCTTGTTGCTAACATAGCAGGACAAAAATTAGCCACAGGCAGCTTGGTCCTCAGCAGCACCTGCCCCAGCAAGAGCAGTGGGAGAGAAGCAGCCAACCAGGGCAATTGTCCAGGTGTGGCAACTAGCAAGGGGCCTTCCCAGCACGTGGCTCAGGGTCCTAGCATGTTAGCATGTATCGGGAAATATAACATACCTTTTATATTTTTGAGAATAAAACTTTCTGTTTCGTTGACAATTATTTTTAGTTTCTCTGTCTGAAAAATGAACTGATCTTTTTGAAAGATGATTGTGTTTCTTTCCAAGGACAATTTCCCAACTATAACATCTATTCTTAGATCCCTCTGATATGTGTCTACCTCGCAAATATCTATCTATTTGATTGTGGAAGGATCAGTATTCTAAAGAATGGTCTTTTTAGACTTTTAAACGTAGAGGTTTGGTTCCTGCCCGTCAAGACCCATATCCTTTTCTATGGCCATCGTAAAAGTAGGCCTGGACACGTAGTTTTTAAATTTTCTTTCTATAAGAAATTCCTTTGCTTTCTAAACAAGAGAGACATTTTCCTCTCAATAAGAAATCAATCCCTGATTTTGGATCAGGAAACAAGTCAGCTAAATTGACCTCCTGTTTCACTGCTATTGGCTTTTACATGTCTGTATTTTCAAGAGTCTACAAGCCTTTGAAGACCAGTCACCCTCAGCACTGGATCTCATAGAAAGAAAAACAGCCTACTCATTTCTAAAAACAAAAAGTATGTACCTTAGATCATAAATTTACGTTTCTGTTTTTTATTATTTCTTCTCCTTCTTAATTTCTTAACAGAGCACTTCTTTACTTCCTTGATTATAGTTAATGTCAAAATAAAATAATATTGATCCTTTGATTTGTCCCACTGGACACATCTGATGGAGCTATTCCACATGCATTACCAGCGGCCCAAAGTATGCATTTTTATTTGTATTTTTCCTTTATATCTTCTATACAAGTGCCTCCTTTTAAACAGCATATGTCTAATGGTAAATGTTATAAAAATATAGATTGCTTTATCTACTACAAACATAAACTTCTGTATATTTCACATTTCTCATACATAGGAAAGATATATTTAAATAATCTGGGGAGTTTTTCTAGAAAGCGCTGTTCTCATTCTAACAGAGGAGAGTAGACCTCTGGCACTGTATAAAATCATAGTCTGTGATTGTCTACAAAATACTCAGAGTAGTTGATCATAAGTTAATTACTGTCATCCAAATATGATGTTATTCTCAGTCTGTCTTGCAGCCTGGGGAAAGAAGATTTTTTTTTTTTTTTAAATCTGGAAATAACTAGTAGTCGCCACTGGCAATGCTGGAGGCACCGCCCATTGTTGGAGGTCAGCCGCTGGCTGGGAGCGCACCTGTGACGTGGAGGGGCGTTAGCCTTGGGTGGCCTCAGTTTGTCGCTGGGTCCTGGGGGCCCCATTTCAGGGTTGGGATAGAGAACAGCAGGATGAAGATGTCCCTGGTTTCTCTGGTCAGGGAGGGGGTCAGATAGAGGAGAGACAAGGGTAATCATCAAAAGGAAAGTATTTTATGTGGCTGTTTGGGGCTGTATTAAATGCAAGTTTCTAAATTATAAAGTTTGCTAGCCTGGTAAGCCTACAAAAGTGGGATTCTTCAAACTTTACGACATTCCCAATAATACCACAAACCACCCTGACCCAGTCTGCACACATTTTGTTTTCTTGGCTTTATGTACATTTAATATTTTTTTTTAACATGACCATGATGACCCCTGGGATAATTCATCAAAAAGTATTGACAATAGCAAGGAAAAAATTGATTATAAATTGCTTTTTATTGGTGAAAAAATAAGTTGATTTAAAACTATTGCTATGTACTTTTCAGCTACATACCTTTCAATGAGTGAACTAACGACTTTTGTGCTTAAATAATGGGTTATAAAAGGGTATTTCTGTAAAATTCAAGCTACTTGAGGACCTGAACAAGTCATCATTTACTTGTATGTAATTTATTATAGTTTAGATAATCATTAAATTTTGGAGACTCCACTGAGCATTGGAAAACACATTAGAACTGCAAGTGAGGAAAGTAGGTTGATCGTAATTTGTTCGACTCTGCATTTAATAAAAGTAGCAGATTTAATCCCTCAGAAAACCCAAAGGCATCGAACAGTGAGATAGCTGTGTAAAAGTTTAGTGCATTCAACACCCAGAAGACACCACAGTCCACACGACCATGCAGGGTTCCCCAAACTTTAATGTGCATAGGAACCACCCTAGATCCTGTTGAAATAAGACTCTGATTCAGCAGGTATGAGATCAGACTGAGAACTGCATATCTAACAGGCTTATTGAGGAGTGCAGTGAGGTGAGGCCAGACCTAGGAAAAGGATTTTGTCAGCCCTTCCTGCCAGGCAGGTAGCTGAACATGAGCAGGGGGTATGATGGATTTTGGATTGGTTTGGGTCAGACTGACCTGGGCTATGATGAGAATGAGGCTGATTAAGACCTTGCAGGTGGGCTGTTTTGAGAACAGAGTTAATTAAAAACCTGGGAGAGGCCAGGTGTGGTGGCTCATGCCTGTAATCCTAGCACTTGGGAGGCCGAGGTGGGTGCATTGCCTGAGCTCACAGGTTGGAGACCAGCCTGAGCCAGAGAAAGACCTCCTCTCTAAAAATAGCCAGGCATTGTGATGGCGCCTGTAGTCCCAGCTTCTTGGGAGGCTGAGAGAAGAGGATTGCTTGAGCCTAAGAGTTTGAGGTTACTGTGAACTATGACACCACTGAACTCTATCCAAGGCAACAAAGAGAGACTCTGTCTCAAAAACAAACCAAATAAACAAAAAAGAAGACCCTGAGAGACTTCCAAGAAGCAGCTGACACTCCTCAAAGTTGTGTATAAAAACCTAAAACCACACTTTCCATGGGGTCTGCAGTCACTAGGACGGGGCCCAGCCTGTCATACAGGTTGTTAATACACTTTCTTTGGTGCTGAAACTTCACTTGCTCTTTTCATTTGCTTTGGTGACTACCTGACATTTCTTTCAGTCAACTTTGCAGATAATTATTAATCATTTCCTATTTATAAAATAGCCATAGAGAAGGAATACAAAATGGTACGGAATATAGTCTCTGCCCTACTAGAAGCTTATTAAAAAGTAGGTTTATGGAGATAAAATTCACAGCCCGTGCAATTCCACTTTTTAAAGTGTACAATCCCATCAATGGTTTTTAGTATATTCACTAATATTATGAAGTCATCACCACAGTTAATGTTAGAACATTCACAATCCCTTAAAAGGAAGCCCCGTATCTGTAGGATCGTGCCCTGCACGCCATCTCTCCTCTGCCTTAAGCAACCACAAATTCCCGTTTTGTCTCTGCAGATTTCCCTACTCCAGACTTTTATATGAATGGAACTACGTAACATGTGGCCTTCCTGACTGGCTTCTTTCATTTAGAATAATGTTTTCAAGGTACACCCATGTCGTAATATACATGAGTATTCCATTTCTTTCTATGGCCAAGTAATATTCCATTGTACAGACATGCCACGTTCTGTTTGTCCATGTGTCAGTCAGAGGAAATCTAGGATGCCTCTTTCTTTTGGCCATTGTGACTGTCCCTGCAGTAAACATCCCTGTGCAAGTTTCTGTGTGTCCTAAGTTATTTCTCATGCGTGTAGACCTAGCAATGGAGTGGATGAGTAATGTGCTAATTATACATTTCATTCTCCTGGAGCTTTTCATGTAGATAAGATTTAAAAGCATAGATATTCATGTTGTGCACATGTAGATACACCGATGAGGGCTCTCCAGAGTGTATCCAGCCATGCTCTATGAAAAACAGAGACCTGCATAGCTGAATATTTTGCAGACAGCCCTTGTATTGGTTTGCCTGCAAATGAGGAGGATGGAGATTCCTGTCTTAAAACTTAAAATGCTGTTGTCATCTTCATAAGCGGAAACACAGAGCTCTTCAGGTTTGGACTCTTGGTGTTTAACTAGAGTGGATTGTTCAGATGCTCCCAGCTTCAGAGGACAGTTCCCTTGAGTATCCCCTGTGGCACTAACCCCACAGGATCACCTGCCCCTCCTCACCACCAGCTGGAGGCAGGGCTGCAGGTTTCAACTCCCACAGATGTGGGGGAGGTTTTAAAGAGGCAGAAAACATTTTGATTCTTTCTCTGGTTATTCCCACGACCACTTAGTATTTTGAAATTTAAAAAAAAAATTAAAGCTAAATACTACCCAGAGACATTGCATCTCAACCAGAAGGTTTTAGCATATCTATACAAAATTTTCTACTAATAAAAAAGTTCTAAACATTTTTCATCCTTTTTTATTTGAAGATGATGACTTGGTTTTTGTTCATGCCCCCATGGAAAGTTTTGATATAGCCATCTGGCAGTCTGCTTATTCCCTTCATTACAAACTAGGCTTTCCTTGTATTCTGATTTCTATTTTCATGCATTAAATCCTAAGTTAACTCAGTTTCAAATTAATGAGAAATAAGATGAAAGATGGAAACTTCTCCTGAATGCTGTTATTAATTATGTTGTTGGGGCATAATATTTACACAGCTCCAGCCTGGGTGTAAATAAATTCTCTCTTTGATGAGATGACCCATTTTTACCTTTGTTCCTGTTACGGTATTTACTGTTTCCTTTTTGTTGGATGTCACTGGAAAATGAAATTGCCAGATGGTTTGCAAAGAGAAGTGAGCAACAGCTGCTTTAAAAAAAAGGTCTTGATATGCAAAGAAGCCGACAGACAGACAAAAAGAAATGCTTAAAAAAGAACAAACTTTTGCTTAAAAAATATAGAGACACGCTCAGAATTCAGTGTTGTTTGTATCAGAATGAGTATGACAGACACGGGTAGAACTGGGTAGAAACAGCTGTTGTCAGTGGACTGCGCACAGCCCTGACGCCCCAGCTCGCCGCCTTCCTCAGCTGTAGCTTTGCAGATCTTCATTTTCACGGAGGCAACTCTCTGGTAGGAATAAAGACCCAGCCTTGTTGCCCACATGAGCTCAGACTGTGGGCATCAGGAGACTTCAGTGATGACTTGAGATCTGCCCACTGGACCACCCAGAATACAGTCCCTTTTTCTCTAGGCCTTAGTTTCCCCATCTGTAAAATAAGACATTAGGAATGGAATATCTTAGAAGCTTCCTCCAACTTACAAAAGCCATAATTCATGCGTATAAGCCTGCAATTTTAAACATAATCCAAAACCTGGGATTCTGAGTAAGAGACCAGGAAAAGATTCCGAGAGGTGGTGACGGCAGCATAAACACAACATTTGGAACCTCACAGCTATGCTGAGGACTGCGATATGTCATTACGATCTGAGATTCTATCAAACTAGAGGACAGGAGACAGCACAGCCTGAGTGGGGCGTGAACCTTACACGGAGCCCGGACCCCATGGATTAGACCTGGCCTTTCAGGCGTAGCTTTAAGATAACTTTGTTTTCAATTTAAACCTCTTTCTGTGTCTCTCTCAAATAAAAGCTTCTAGATGTCTGAAGCTCTATCCTGGTGTTAGACACGACCTGGTCAATATAATCACTTTGACGGTATTGGTATAAAGTTCTCACATCAGTGGTCAGTGCAGAGAAGAGTACAGATAAAAAAAAAAAAAAAGAAACATTATCTATTTTCTCTAATAATTCCTCAAATGAGGAATAAATAATAAATATTTCTGCCCTATGTGTATTAATAAAGTATATGTTAGTTTTTTAACTCAATAAAATGGTTTATATTTGCTATGTTAGTTCTTAGAAAGAAATTTAAAATTTCTTATGTATGATTCTTATTTTAACAGAAGTATGTATCAAAAATTTTGCCCTTGTGTTTTCTGTATGTACTTCACACACCTCCCATAATCCAATACATAGTTTTCATAGATTAATAAGCTGATCAGAAATGAAAGGTGGTAATTACAGCTTTAAGGAAACATCAACTTTTAAAATGTTGCTTGTCTAATGTGTATGTGATTTTGGCCCAAGTGACAGGTGTAGGGCATACAAGCTGAGGACTCACAGAGATAAAGAAAATTAAACGCAAAATCAAGTACAGCAGAAATAAGAATTAATTCTGTTCTCAGAGAGGCTGAGAGGACCTGACCATGACCTTACACTATGCACAGAGCATAAGAAAGAGTTTGGTGGTCAGGTGGTCAGACTCAGAGATGGGGCTAGCATCCTCCCCACCCCACCCCCAGCATGTCCAGGAAACATAAAGCCCTGACCAAGACTGTGGGAATCTCAGTCTCATGTGCAAATGAAGATGTTGGGCTAACTTACCTTAATTAACAACAAGTTTCACTTACCTAATTCAGTTTGTTAGATGTCTGTGATAGCTTATAATATAGTTCCCACATCAGTCCAGGCCCAATCAGGAGACAGAGAATAAACAGTAATTGAAACATGGGAAGAGTAACATAAAGAATTAACCGTAATAGGAGGTTGCAATAATAAGGAATTGGGTAATAGGAAATAAAAAGAGCTCTAGATAGTACAAGAATTCAGCTGCTACCTACCAGGTATGCACTGATTCCAGATTCCATTTCACCAAAAAAAAAGAAGTTCCCGTAGGGCCGAGATACAGACCATGTTGGAAAGGGTGTGGCCATATCTCACTGGCTGGCAGAGAGCTCATGCTGTTTCCACACCTGCAGAACCTGGAAACGGAGCCTCTGGACGCCAGAGGTATGCTCTCCAGAGAGCTCGAGGAAACTGCTCGTGGTGAGGCGTCTTTCACCATGATATTGCTAAAGGGAGAGTCAGGGGCATTGCTGGTTCGTGGGTGCTGTTGGCCACTAGTCACTGCACCAGCCAGGCACTAAAGAAGCTGTTCACTGAGCCTGTGCTGCTGGAGCCTGGGACCAGTGGAGCTGCCTGTCCTACTGGAGATGGTCTTGGGGAAGCCGTGTGCAAGGCAGCAACCTACCTGTGAACCCCAGAATTTAGCCACATGGGAGAGAGTGAGGTCGGAGAAAGTCTTTTGTTTGTGAAGACTTACACACCTGAACTTACACACCACAGAGGCTAGGCGCTAGGAAAGCTGGGCTCCTACAGGAGCCAGATGCTGGAGGAGATGCCTACACTACAAGAGCTGGGAGTTAAAAGAGGCTACATGAGCTCCAGAAACCAGATGGAAGAGGCCGCCCACATTAGGGCGCAAGAGGAGCCCTGGGGTGCAATGAGGAGCCTGCCCAGAGATGTGTAAGGACGTCAGCAGTGGGATCCCTGGCCTGACCCGTCTCCCAGTGCCCTCTGCTGACAAGGCTCAAATTGACATCCCCACTGACAAAGTGAAATTGGGGTCCAGACTGAATTTCACAGAGAAGACAAAAAATAAATAGTAATTGTAGAGCTAGGAGTAAATTAACCCAAAGATAGACTCCAACTATGTCCCCCGACTCCTTACAAGAACTATGAATGCATATCTTTGTTTGTGAAGACTTACACACCTGAAGGCAAATGTATTTCCCCACCCACTGGCCAACCTGGCCAAGTGACTTGCTTGGGCCATCAGCATAACAGTGAAAGTGATGCCCCACCAGTTCTGAGAAGTTTTGTATAAGACTGTGTGGTTCAGTGCGGCTTCCATCCTCCTTCTCCATCTTTTGCCATGAGGAAAGTGAGTCCCAGAGAAGGTCAGCTCTTCCATCCAGGTCCTAGAATAGGTACAGAGAAGAAGGTAGCTACATCCAACCTGAGACCTAGATGCAAAGAAAGATAGTGCAGGGTACATGCCTCTGAGGGTTTGGGTTATTTATTAGTGTGACAGAAGCTGACCAACGTGATCTCCAGTAGAGACCGATAGCTCACTGGTTTCTATTTGGCATCTTGGTCAAGCTGGTGTGTGCCATCAGGATATTTTCTGAAATATCTTTACCAAGGGGCGACTATGACATGAGGAGGCCCACTTTGGACTGAGGGAACTCATCACGGTAGTTTCATCCTGAGAGAAGTCTCCGGAGGCAGCCAGCCCGACTTCCCAGATGACATCCCAGCCTCGGCAATGCCTTAGGTGGAAGGGTAGAGATGACAAGCATCTCCTTGACGTCGGGACGTCTCCACGACATTGTGGCCCTCCTCTCTCTGCCAATTTTGATGATCACTGTCAAAATTATTATTTACATCAATTTATGTGTTTCTTATCAAATGTCCCCAAATAATTCGGGATCCTGGGTTATGGTTTGTCTTTAGAGAACTATAGTTCATAACAAGACGTGGTAGACTTCTACACAACTTTTCGTGTAGGAAATGGTTTTTGGTAAATAGTATTATATAAATTCTTCATTATCTGTTATATATTCTGACAACTTAACATATGCTCAGTTCACACATAGAATTTCTTTCTACTCATTTATTAAGAGAAAATTGTTTTCTAACACATTGTTGTAATAGCCATCATAACTTAATTGATTTTTTAGTGATTGATTATTATTACTTTTGGCAAATTTCAAATTATCCCTCAACCTGCTATACAAACACACACACACTCACGTACCAATCTGAGGCTGAATATTTCAGTCTTCACTGAGCAAAAAACAAATAATATTACTATTCCAACAAATATTTTTTAATTAAAATTATAGATAAGAATTAACATTTTATGATCATTGATATTTAAAGGCATTGGCCAAATAGTAATGTGTATATAAAATATATGTTTGAGAATAAATAAGTAGTTCTAATACTTTTCTTTGACTACTAGAAATATTACTTCAATAGATATTCAAAACTATTGGCCTAGATTTTCAAACTCTCTCTCTGCAGTAACGATCAGTCCTAAAATAATGACCAAGTGCAGGAAAGGCAGCATGAGAGACAGAAAACCACCAGGGGCTTGTCCAGCCTCTGCGACTGCAAGGCAGAATCTCATTTTTTCATCTCTAAAAGGGGATAATAACACCTGTCCTCCTAAACTCATGGGATTTTTTTTACTCTTGAAGAGCAAATGAATGTTTTACTGTGAAGGTTATCTTAATAGTAAAGGTCTTTGAAAATGTGAAAGTTTTGATACCATGAAATACCAATAATTGATGGATAGTATGTTAACATCTTCTAACTTGCATTGAACCCAGGGCCTAGTCAAGGGACTAAGACTTAATCAGATGAGTGATCTTCAAAATATATCTTTCTATAGAAAAAAAAAAAAAAAGAGGACATTGGGATGGCCCTTAAGATAAGGTTTGGTAGAAATGGCATTTCTTCTACATCAGAAGTCATTAATAATAATTAATTATTAATTAATAACTTTGCAAGTTATTACTCATAACTTCCAACTAGCTGTTAAGTAGCCTATTCCCCAGCTGACATGTGAAAATATGATCAAGCAGTAGAGAGATTCACTATGGGACGCTCCGAAATGATGATGTAATATCATCACCAGAAGAGGAAGAGGGGAGATGATGGGTCACAGGCTTGATGGTGGATTGGAGGTTAGTAGGTGCAGCTGGAAGGAGTCCACGTGGCCCACCCTCGACTTCCTTCTGAACTTTCATGGACTTGGTTTTCACCCGTATTTAGTGAACCCTGGCTCCCTTCGTTTCTCTGCGATCCTGTAGCTCTTTTGACAAGCGTCTTTTTAGTATTTCACATAGTGTATTAAGTTTCTTAAATTGTCTGTCTCTCTCACTGAACTACGGATCCCATGAAGGTAAGGCTCATGCCTTAATTATTTAATCATCTTGAGTAATGCCTTACCCAGGGCTGACATGGAGTGGGTGTTCAGTGGATGGTCTATGAAGAGATGAATGAGTAAAAAGTAGAGCAGAATAAGTCATCAGAAGAGATAAGATTTGGTAAGATTTTAGTGAAGCATTGCACTTCTTAAATTTTAGGGAACTGATTTCAGAACATAATAAAAATTTTATATCAAAATTTAATAAAAAAATTAGTTCACAGATTTGCTATAAATATTTTTTTTCAGGAGACTCCTGGTAAACATGATTAATTTCTAATGTCGGAGTCCCAAAGTTTAACTTTATTCATTTCTTAAATATAAAGCTAAAACAAGGCAGTGCCTGTGGTTCAGTGGGTAAGGGCACTGGCCCCATATACTGAGGGTGGCGGGTTTGAACCTGGTCCCAGCCAAACTGCAATAAAAAAGTAGCCAGCCGTTCTGGCAGGCACCTGGAGTCCCAGCTACTCAGGAGGCTGAGGCAAGAGAATCACCTGAGCCCAGGAGTTGGAGGTTGCTGTGAGCTGTGACAGTACAGCACTCTACAGAGGGCAAGAAAGTGAAACACTGTCTCTAGAACAAACAAAAAAAGTAAAAAATTAAAGCTAAAATA
>CAUYQV010042501.1:0-15244 GCA_963574575.1 Galagoides demidoff
TGGTCCTTTGCAGAAGAAGTTTGCTGATCCTAGTCTAAGCAAATTAAGAGGCTATTGTATCTTTTTTTTTTTTTGAGACAGAGCCTCAAGCTATCCCCCTGGATAGAGTGCCATGGCACCACAGCTCATAGCAACCTCTAACTCCTGGGCTCAAGCGAGTCTCCTGCCTCTGCCTCCCAAGTAGCTGGGACCACAGGCGCCTGCCACAACACCCGGCCATTTCTTGGTTGCAGCCATCATTGTTGTTTGGCAGGCCCGGGCTGGGGATTCGAACCCGCCACCTTAAGTGTACGTGGCTGGCGCCTTAGCCGATTGAGCCACAGGCGCTGAGCCGAGGCTGTTGTATCTCTTGACTCAAAAGTTAGGACTGGAGTTGCTCCATTCATTCAGTATTTATTGAGCACCTACTATGTATAAGGCCCTATTGTAGAAACTGGGACTGCAGCAGTGAACAAAGTGGGCTCAACATCTGCTCTCACAGACTCCAGCTTCCAGTAGAGCAGTGAGGCTTAATTGTTTTGAAATAATATCAAGAGAAGGGACATTGAAGAGATGATTGGGCTGTGAGGGCTCCAACCTCATGAATAGAGCAATGCCTTCACCTAGAAGAGTGAACTTCTAATAACAGAATGAGTTCAGCCCCAATTTTCTCTCTTGCTCTCACACTCTCTTGCTCTTCTGTCTTCTGCCATGAGATGATCCTCACCAGGTGCCAGTGCCATGCCATTGGACTTCCCAGCCTCCAGAGCAGTGGTTCTTAACCTTCCTAATGCTGTGACCCTTTACTACAGTTCCTCATGTTGTGGTGACTCCCAACCATAAAATTATTTTCATTGCTACTTTATAACGGTAATTTTGCTACTGCTATGAATCGTAATATAATATCTGATATGTGAGATGTATTTTCATGGTTACAAAGGGGCCGCAACCCACAGGTTGAGAACCACTGCTCCAGAGCCACAAGCCAAATAAACTTTTGTTATAACTTACCCAGTCTGTGGTATTCTGTTACAGCAGCAGAAAAAAAAAACTAAGACCAGAATACAGACAATAAGCAACCAAATAAGTATATGTTAGGGGGAAAGAAGTGCTGTGGAGAAAATTAAAGCAGGGCATGGGATAATGAAATGGAGGTGGAGTGGGACTACAATTTTAAGTCAGGGGTAGGAAAAGGCTTCTCTGATGAGACAGCTTTGGAGCAAAGGACTGGAGGAGGTGGGAGCAAACTAGGCAGGTATCTGAGGTAAAAGCATTCTAGGCAGAAAGCGCAGCAAGTGCATAGGTCCTGAGGTAGGGACACAGCTGGTACGACAGAGACATACAAGAAAGCCAGTGTGACTGGAGCAGAGCAGGTGAGGAGGCAAGAAGAAGGAAGTGAAGTGAAGCTGTCACAGGAGGTCAGATCCCAGAGGGCCTTGTTGAACATTGTAAAAAATTCTGGCTTTTCCTCTGACAGTGATGAGGTATCACTACAGGGCTGTCAGCAAAGGAAAAGCAAGTGTGACCGAGGTCTAAGAAGCCTACTGTCTGCTGGAGAGATAGAGAGGCCAGTAGTAATGGAGGTGGGATGTAAGGGTGTCTCAGTTCAGGAGGCACAGGCAAAGAGGGAGAAGCAGTCAGATGTGGAGATGTTTCCATAATCCAGCCAACAGGCAAGTGTGCTTGTTTCAGAAACTGGGGAGTAGATTCACCCACTTTTTCCCTTTTCCTTGTTCTTCGTCAAACAGGGATGATATGCCCTAAAATTATTTTCTAGATGCCTGGCCAAGTAGGAATTTACTGGCCCTAGAAACCCAGCTTCTCAGAAATTATCTCTTTGAGCATCATTGATGAGGGGGAGGTGTCTGTTCTCACCAAAAGGGAGGTCAGCATTTAGTGAGGATGGCACAGGTTGTCTCCAAATCCTGTCATCTTTTACTCTCAGAACATTTCCTATGGGGTCCAGAGCTGGTTCTCAGGTAAACAGGTAGCAAAGGACTCCTTAAAACCTAAGTCAGACATGTTCCCTCTCTGCTCAAAGCCTTCTTGTGATGCCTTCGGTTGAGATCTATGCTATCCTTTCTGAACCTAGGCTGACCTTACTTAGTGACTCTCTGGCAACCTACAGAATGTAGTAGAAGTGATGCCGTGGGACATCTGAGGACAGGTCATATGGCTTCCACATGGCTCTCAGAACACTCACCCTGGACGATGCCAGCCACCATGAGACTGCCCTGCTGGAGAGTCCACCTATAGGGGCCCCCATCCACAATTTTGGCTGAGCTCCAACACCCCGGGCATGCACCATTTTGCATGTCTAGCCCAGTTGAGCCTTCGAATAACTGCAGCCCCACCTGGCATCTGACTGCACCCTCAGTAAGAACCGCTCACCTGAATCAGTCTCAAATTCCCTGCCCACAAAATTGTGAGCAAAGTAAAACCTTGAAGTTTGGGGGAAAGTTGTTTCATAGCAATGATAGTTGAAACACCACTGATTTTGGAGTCCTGCTGCCAAGGAGCTGAAGGTGGACTAGGATAGATGATGCAGTGTTCCCCACTCACCTGCAGAGAGACAGATGTCACAAGAGCAGTATTGTGCCACCAGGGGGTTCATTTCTCCTCCAGGATAGCCCCCATTGGCCACCCAGGGTGATGGGACCCTTGGCATCTTAGGCCCTGAAGGAACAGTAAACATCTCTGAGTTTTTGGTCTTTTCCTTCAGTTAGCTCCTCTGTGTGGGTGGTGGCAATGGAGGGGTTGGTCCCAAACCTCAGAGTCACCCCCATGGTCTGAGCAGCATGAGATGTGCAAAACAGAGAGTAGGGGGCCACTGAGCCCAACGAGGGAGAGATTTATGCTTCTTACTCTCCATCTGCAAAGCAAAACAAAAATAGCTGAAATGCCGGTTTTCTGCTTTATCGGCTCTGTGAATAAGCATATAAATTTCTATGACATTTCTGGAGGCTTGCTGAAGGGGAAAAAAGCCATCCCCCAGGACGCAGCCAGCAGCAGCAGTAGCATATGGTTTGCTGAGAGCGGAGGCAGAGCGCTTGTGTGTCTGTGAGCACTGAAAAAGGTGACTTTGCGGGTAATTTCAGACTCAAGGCAGAGTTTTCAAAATTTTACCCTTTTTTATTAAAAAAAAAAAAAAAACTTGCCTGAGCCTAGGCAGCAGCCTCGGTCAATCAATCCTCAGCAGGGAACCAGGACTGCACCGTGCCCTGAGGGAGTGCGCAGGAGGCAGATCTGATCCTGGGCTGCCTGGAGGTACCACACTCCGGCCTCTGGAACAAGGGAGGGCACTCCACTAACAAACTCACACAGGACAGAGGGGAAAGCAGCCCACAGGACATGTGGAAAGACCAGCAACTGAAGAGCAGAATAGGAGTCTGGGTTTTTCCCCTCATTCCAGAGATTCCTTCCTCCGTTGAGGACTCACTCAGGAAATTCTGAGAAGACGGTCTCCAACCCTGCAGGCAGCAGCCAGCATCAACATCAAATCCACATCAGCCTAGAAGGGAGACAGATCCCACCCTTCTCACCTGTAAGCAGACAAGGGCACAATCTGTGTGCAGTTTCATGGGGGTAGGGAATACCAACAAACTATTTGGCTTATTCCATCCTTGAATTCTATAATTAGATTTATTCTTATGCCTCAAACCAAACAAGGGTCCTGTCCCCTCTTGGGCTGTAATGATGCCTTTCCTTGATGTGCATTAATGCATTGTTTTCCTGTCAGTCATTGACACTGTAGTATAAATGAATGTTTATGAAAGTAAATTGTGTGGGAAAAAGAGAATATGAGGGTACTGGGCCGAGGAGAGAAGGAGATATGACAAGGGATAACTGGAGAGTTTCAAAGAAGGGATAGAGAAGGAAAAGGTATCCCAAAGATAAACCTAGCTCTTTGCAGTTTGACTCAAGACCCCATCCTTTTGCCAGGAGCTATGCTGCTGAGAGAGAATGGCTGAAAGACTCAGGAAAAAAATAATGCTAACAGAGGCACTGTGTCTGGTGTGGAAAAATGGGAAGTTGTCTTTTCCTCTTTCCAGGAGTGCCAGCTGACTGTAGGAGAGCAAGATCCACCCCCCTCCCCCCGCTCCTGCCTGAGGGCTCCACTGCAGCTGTCTGGACCTGGTACCCTGAATATCTGCAGAACAAAATGAATAAATATGCAGAATAAAGGGGAAACTTCTCACCTTGGCATTCAAAACCCATCACAAAGTGTGTTCGACCTGCTTTTGGAAAAGCAGGCTGGGCTCGGCACCCATAGCTCAGTGTTAAGGTGCTGGCCACATACACTGGGGCTGGTGGTTTCGAACCCAGACCAGGCTTGCTAAACAACAATGACAACTACAACAAAACAATAGCCTTGGGAGGCTGAGGCAAGAGGATGGTTAAGCCCAAGAGTTTGAGGTTGCTGTGAGCTGTGACGCCAGAGCACTCTACTGAGAGCAACATAGTGAGATTCTGTCTCAGAAAAAAAAAAAAAAGAAAGAAAGAAGGAAAGGCAGGATTTTTGCCTACAGATTATCTGTGCACCCTGCTCTCCGGTTCCCCTCTCACCATGCCTCAAGTCCATCCTGCATTCTCTGACCTCTCTCTTTGCTCACATTATCCGCTCTTCCTGCCTCTTCCCATCTGCACTGCCTCTCAAACTCCTACATGTCTTTCAAAACGCAGAGTCAATTGTACCTCCTTCAAGAAGTTTCCCAACATCTTCCCACAGACTTCCTGCCCCTTCTTTTATAACTCCTTAGCAGGCTGTTTGAAGGCCTATTGTCACACTTTGCCTGGCGTCATACTTTTGGTTTCTCCCCAAAGCAGAGCCTGAGGCAAGGATCTGGGTGCTGGTTATTTACTTGCAAGGTGATTTCAGGAACTTCAGCAGGGCTAGGAGGCTGGAACATTTCTCCTCCAACCCTATCCTTCCATCCAAGGCTGTTCCTGGTACATTAGCTCCCTGAACTCTTCATTGGCTGTTGCATCAGCCCAAGGAAGCTCCTCTGGTGCCCCCCAAAAGTCTCAGGCAGGGGAACTAGAAATGTAGCCATTGAAATGGAAGCAGTTAATGTGCTGGAAACTGGTCCTCACAGCTTCAGTGGGCTGGAGGGAGCCCAACCCTGTGTACTAGTGATAAAGTCACTTAGATGTGTGTTCCTCTGTTCCATAATACTCTAAGTGTCTTGTGGCCAAGAATTCTTCCTCCTCTTGGTACTTTTACTTAGCACAGATTTGTACATGTGAAAAGTCTGATAAATAGTTAACAAATTGAGGCAGCTCCTACGGCTCAAAGAGTAGGGCGCTGGGCCCATATACTGGGAGTGGTGGGTTCAAGCCCCGACCCAGCCAAAACTGCATTTAAAAAAAAATTAAAGAATTGAACAAATCATTGGCACCGTTAGCAAAGGCTTTTACCCAGTATCCTATGCCCAGAGCTGATGTGGGGGTGATGTAGATTTAAACCCACACAGCCCCAGCCTGGCAGCACTTCCTGCCCCACAGATCTGCAGGCAGAAAACACAGAAGCTGGGTCACTTTGGACTCTCCCCATGAACAGACCAAAACGCCTTATCAGACCCCAAGTCAGCAGAGACAAGGATTCTGTCTATAGCCAGAGAATTCCTTGTCCTCCGTGGCCTCACTTCCAATTAACTGGGAGAGGTAGCAAGGAAAAGGCAGAATTCCAGAAAGCTACTGGAGGGTGGTGGGAACTGGGCAATTGACAAATGGCTAGAAGGTTGCTGCAGGGTCCTGTCTTGCCATCCATTCAGGGGCAGGGGTATCTCCAGATACTGCCACGCTCTCCAACATTGCCCCTTCCAGTCTCTGCCTAGCTCACTCCTCTCCAGCTCCCCTTGTGTCGTGGGTTAAATGGCAGCCCCTAAAAGATATGTCCACATCTTAACCCGTGAATGCAAGCTTATTTGGACAAAGAATCTTGCAGATGAATTTAAGTTAAAGATCTTGAGATGAGATCATCCTGGATTATGCAGGTGGGCCCTAAATCCAATGACAGTTGTCCTTATAAGAGACACACAGAAGAGAGACACATGGAGAGAAGAGAAAGCAGGGTGGGGACAGAGGCAAAGATTGGAGTGACATAGCCACAGCCGAGGAACACCCAGAGCCCCCAGAAGCAGGAGGCAAGGAAGGATCCTTCCCAGAGCCTAGAGGGAGTGTGACCTCGATGGCACCTTCATTTTAGACTGCTGGGCTCCAGAACAGTGAGAGACCCCATTCCTGCTGTTGTAAGACACCCAGTCTGGGGTACTTTGCTACAACAGCCCCAAGAAACTAGTACACCTGGCCTCTTTATTGTTCCTCAGATAAGGAACACACACTCTTACCTGCAGGCTTCTGCCCTGCCATTCTTTCTGCCTGGAATGTTCTTCCCCCACATGCCAGGGTGCCTCACTCCCTCACTTCCTTTAGGTCAGCTAAAATGTCACTTTCTTAGTAAGGCCACTTTGGGCCATCCCCATCTAAATACTTCACTCCACACATACTCCATTTCCCGTCCCAGCTTTATTTTTTCCCCATAGCATTTATCACCTTCTAATATACCATAAAATGGGCTTATTTGTTTACTGTCTGTCCTCTCTCTGCCATTGGAAATTAAGTTCCATAAAGGTGAGGATTATTTTTTGGACTATTTTATTCCCAGTTGTCTCTACAACACTTAAAAGAGTGTCCCACTCACGGTAGGCATTTGATAAATATTTAGTAAATAAAGGAATGATCTGAATGCTGTACGAACATTAGGAGAACTAATAACTCACGGTCTGCGGTGCTTTATCCACAGCACAGTGCTTTTACCCACGTTATCACTTTTGATCCTCACAATAGCTCTGGGAGATGACATTATTGCTTCATTTCCCAAAGGAGAAGGTTCAAAGAGAGGAAATAATTTGCCCGAGGTCACAAAGAGGTAGAAGTAAGATTCAAACTCAGGCCTGTCTATCTTCAGATCCCACATTCTCTTCAGTAAAAACACACACACACACACAGACACACACACACTAGGCCCACTGCTAGGAGGTTGCCAAGAACATGGGAACCAACTGATTATGAGCCAAGCAGAACTAATTATGAATCATTTAATATGTGTTTAATGCTCAATATTGTAAGATTGGCATCTGTATATACCTCCGTGTGTGTCTGTAGGAAAGAGAGGGAGAGAGAGAGAGTGTGTGTGTGTGTGTGTGTGTGTGTGTGTATGAAATTGAGATTGAGGGGGCTTGTTTCTGTTGACTGTGATATTTGCCAAAGCCATTTATCCCTATAAGGATCTATAGTCCAGACATATTAATTCAACAAACATTCATTCAGCAAACATTTGATCACTTACTGTAGAACACACTGCCCTGTTTTGATCCCCTTGGCCCTCACCAAAGTTCACCTGCAGTTTGGTAAATGGATCTGACTCTCCTCTGGCTTCCTATCTCAGGCATTCACCTCTCTGCCTTCAGGACTCTCTGGCTGTGGCCAGCGTGCTCAGCACACACGACAGGCAGGCTGAAGGTTTAGAGAGGCAACACCCAAGGCACCACCCTTAACAAAGTGGGGGTGTTGGAGGAATTAGTACATTTGTATCCCAGCGTCATGGCCCCTCAGTGGAGGGTATCTCCAGGGAATGTTTCTCACAGTCTTCTAGAAGGTTCCCAACAGGATTGAACCTCACTGGCCCACCTGCTCCTTAGCACACCGTTGGCTTTCCTCCCTTCCCTGTCTCACTTCTGCACCCTGCGCCTGGGCTTCTGGGATCTCTTCCCAAATAAATGACTTGCACCCCCATCCTTGAGAGAATGCAGATTAGGACCCTTGCCATGTGCAATGCACTGTGCTCATAGCAAGATTCACAGCAGGGCAAGCCATGGCGAGCTTCCCAGAGTCCCACAAGGATGGTCCCAGCAATCTAGGAATCTAGAAAGTCAGCTCCCTCTGACATATCACTAAGTCGTTTTCTGAAAACACCTCCAGGGCCATTGACAAGCCTGGCAGGAAAGTCAAGCCGGCCCTGCTATTGTGATCACCAGGCCTCATTTCTGATCCTGAAAAGGGTTGATTGGTTCTTAATCCCATGAATATCTCCTGAGCATGCTACCGGATGCTGGGCACAGAGCCGTGAGTCAGGGAAACCCAGACTCCACTTCAGGGATAACCTCTCACCTGGTCACTTAAGTGTGGCCCAAAGGACCAAAGTCTGCTGCCATTAAAGCCACCTGAAAGCACATGACACTGGCTCCAAAAGGCACACCCACAAGTCGTGTCCCCAAAGCACGTTTGAGTGGTGTTTACCTGGCAGTGGGTAAATACCCATTCTCTCTCCCTCAGGGAACACCACCTGTGACAGGAGGCAGCTGTGGGATGCTACTGGTTTTCAGCACAAGGTCTCATCACCTTAAAATTATATGATTTTTCAAAAATTAGTGATGTGAGACCAAGCAGATAAAAAAAAAAACAAACAAACAGAAAATCAATCTGTGTTCATCCAGAAGGCCCCAGAAAAAGCCAAAAGGACAGTTCCTCAGAAGGACACCCTCTACGAGGGAGTAAGGTTGCTCTGGACTGACCAGAAAAACAAACTTGACCAAGACCAGCCTTTGATCTACCGGCCTGACCACCCCCATTCCTCCTTTACACTTGGTTGAGCCTATGAAGTCCAACAGGACCCCTCCACCTGGCATGTGGGTGTTCTCTGAACCCTTCCAGTCTGGGCAGGGCACCTTTAGTGCTAACCCCAAGATCAGTGGCACAGAGGGTTTGTTCTGGGCTTTCTTATGTAGCCTGCACTGAGCTAAATGCAGTCACCATCAGGTGAGGCCCAGTTCTCCCTTTCCTCCTCCTCAAGAGATTTTCTGTTCCTCCTGCAGCCACATCCTCCAAAGAGTCTGGGGGACTATGGGGCAACATGACCTTCCAAAGCCTTCTGGCCTGAGATGGTCACAGGAAGAGGCCTGGAAGGGTAGGCTGGGACTCTCTGCTGCACCCTTCCTATATGATTTGGCCCATTTGACTTGCTTCTTGCAGATTCCTGAGTTTCTCTCCTTTTGTTTAATTCATCAGGAGCCAGTAGCTGGTGGAATATTCAAAAGAAGATCAAAGGAAAGGGGAAAGGGCTCCCCAGAAGGTGTATCAGGCCTCTCTGGGAGGGAAGCATTTTCTAATCCAGGAAATAAAAATCCTGCATTTTAGGCAGTGATTAAAGATGGGATATTCTGTGTCTCCAAGGATTGGAGAAAAGGAAAGAGAGAACTGGCTTATTTTTTTCCATTGCCACCCTTCTGAGGCTAGAAGTTCTAAATCAAAGTGTTATGCCAAGGTGAATGCCACTCTGGCATTCAGCAGCAAGGCTGGAAAAGTGCAGCGTGGACAGGGCAGGACACTGGGGCTCTCAGAGGGTAACACCGCGTAATGAGCATACTCTGGTCATGAAAATGCGCTCTGTAGAAAACCTGGGTTGTGCAGGAACTGAGCCCTTTTCCACTCCCTCTCCCAGGCTTTTCCAGGCTGTGAAAGCAAAAGAACTCACTCAATCATTCGTTCAACAAACACTCTGCACCAGGCACTGGAAATACAGCGAGGAGGAAAACAGATGCAGCCTTCACTGTCAAGGTGTTTACAGTCTTCTGCAGCAGCCTCACCTTCAGCAAGAATCCTAAATGAATGTAGAAGCTATGAAAGTGCTGTGAGCATTTCTAACCAGGCAATGTGAGCTAGTCTGGGGGAATGAGGAAATTATTCCCTAAGGAAGTAATTTCTGAGTTGATATCTGAGGACTGTGTAGGAGTTAACTGGGTACAGGTATAAAGAACATTTGGGGTACATCTTGTGATCCTGATGTAGAGGATGTAGCTGGTGAGCATCGACACAAAAGGAGAGCCATCTAGACCCCATGTGCCCCCTGATCAAGTTCATAGCATACCTCTGCCTCCATGCACCTGACTCTGATCAAGCTTCTAGATCTAAGTACCCAATTTACAGGAAATACTGGTGACAGAGGAACACGTTATGACATTACGAGGGTAAAATCAGGCAAAACCAGACTAACTCTATAAGACAAAAAACCATGTGGTTTCCTTCTACAAATAAATTACAAGAGGAGAGAGAGAAAGAGAGAGATCTTAGAGATAACCATTTGTTATGTTTGACCCTTATTCGAATCCCAATTTAAGCAAACTACTGAGAGGAAAAAATTAGAACATTTATGAAGCAATCAGACATCTCAACGCTTATTGGATGTTTGATACTACTAAAATAGTGTTAATTATTTTAGATATAATGGTATTTCAGTTATCTTTTTTAAAAGTTTCTATCTTTTGGCAATAGAGACCAAAATACAGTAGAACCTCCGTAAGTTGACCACCCAAGGGACTGTAACAAACTGGTCAACATACAGAGGTGGTCAACATAAGGATCTAGGCTTACTGTCCTGATATGTACATGAAGCACATGTCCGGTCTGTGAAAATTAGGTTAACTTAAGGAGGTGGTCAGCTATGGAGGTTCTGTATTTAGGGTTAAAATGATGTCAAACTGCAGTTTGCTTCAAAACCTTATGGCTAGGGAAGAAAGGGGTGGATAAGGGTATAGATAAAGCAGACTGACCATGAGTTGATCATTGTTACCACTGGGTATGGGTATGAAGAGATGCATCAGACTATTCTTTTCTACTTTGAAATTTCCATAAGTAAAAGTTATTTTAAAGACATCCTGAGCAAAGCTTCCAGCATATGCAAAGGCCCCGTGGGCAAGAAAGAGCCTGTATATTCCAGATCCCAGAGGTGTGACTGGGCCAAGGAGGTGAGGACGGAGTGGCAATGTGGGGCCAGAGGAGGAGGGAACTGGACAGAGTAGGTTCTTGGGGCCTAAAACTCACCCTCTTAGAGCTCATAAGGGGCTCCTTTGATTTTCTGGGTGAATATAGTCTGAGGAGCCAATTACCCTTTAGCAAACCAGAGAAGAAGGATGGAAGTATGTGAACGGGTTCATGGGAGAGAAATAATTCTTGAATAGTTGATGAAGGGGAACCCCCTGGAGGTAGCCCAGTCACTCTGGGTCATTTCAAAGTTGGGAGGCAACCCATAAAGCCAAGTAAAACAGACATAGTACATAGTCTTCAACAAGGAATACAAAGACCTGGAAACACTATGTATGCATATCCCGTGGCTGCCATGACAAATTACCAAACTGCATGTCTTAAGACAGCAGAAATTTATTCCCTCACAGTTCTGAGGTTAGAAGTTCTAAATCAAGGTGTTAGCAGGGTATGTTCCCTCCAGAGGCTCTAAGGAAGAATCCTTTCTCACTTCATTCAGTTTCTGGTGCAAATCCTACCTGCAATCCTTGGTATTCCTTGGCCTGTAGACATATCACTCCCATCTCTGCCTTTGTCTTCACATGGCCTTCTTCCCTCTGTGTGTCTATTTCTCCCTCCTCTTAAGGACACTTGTCATCAGCTTTAGGGCCCAGTATGACCTCATCTTAACTTGATTACATTTGCATAGACTCTTTCCCAATATAGTCACATTCACAGATACTGGAGTCTGGAACTTCAACATAAGTTTTAGGGGATGCAGTTCAACCAGCAGTACACTGCTCCCCAAGTGGACTTTGGAGCTTGACATCAGTGAGTCTATCTGGATCCTCCACTGACCCCTCAGGGTCTCCACCCTTCCCAAAGTCTCAAGGAATCCTAGGGTCCTAGAATCTCAGATTAGATCATCCCTAAAGGACATTCGAGCAGGTCTCAGCCCTTTGGCGAATCCCAAGTTCTACTTAGAATCTAAAGAAAGTCATAGGCTAACTTCTAGACAAAATGCTCACTTGTAGCTACTTGTAAGTGCTTGGGTAGAATTTGGAGAAGTTCAAGGACCTCTAAAGCTTTAGGCCATGGAGCACAGGCTAAGAAGGCCTGACTTCCGTCTTCCAGACCAACATTCCTACCATAGTTAGGCACCTAGTGCCTGGGATTCATGCACCATGGACATGCTATCCACGGGAAGGGCAGTCATGTTCTACACCAGAGCAGTGGAGTGGTTCAGTCTCTTTCCATCCCTCACTCCCACCCTCCCTCCCTTGTTACCTCAGGCAAATAGCCCCAGCCTCACTGAGAAAAAAGTTCTGTGCCATGTCCTAGTTCACAAAGCCCAGATAACCACAGGGGTCAAGTATTATGGACCCATAATACCAACTCCAGGAGGAGTCCTTGAGTCTTACCTGCTAGGCTTTCAGTCATCCCCCACCCCCACCTCACATACATCGTAACCCTCTTTCTCTGAGTATCTGGCTGGGGGGTCCCAGCAAGGGATCAGTTGTCTCCAAAGAAATCTGCTCACAGAAAATACCTTGTCTCTTGTCCCTTCAACCTTTATATCCTGTTCCGGATTTAAAGTCCTTTAACTAGTTCTTTGATATTACCTTTGAAAAATCTGCATTCTGGTCTCTGTTGGAATTTCTTAGCTGTTATCTTTGGTGCCCCAGGTGAAATGTGCATTTTCAGGTCCTGGCCTGGAAGCTGAGCTCTAGAGACAGCTGGGCACTGTCTGCCCCCTCCTCCCATCCCCACATGGGACCCCACAGAGAAAGGGCTATGCCCTCTTCCTCATCCAGGGCCCACTTCTGATGCCCTGTGTGGCAGAGTTGAATCTTTCAGGAGACCAGCCAGCAACCTCTCCCCAAGCCCAAGGGATCTGGCCTGGAGCCAACATTAAAAACTGAATGGTGGCTCCCCTGCAAAGATGCATCCACCTGGAAGCTGTGACTATGACCTTGTTTGTAAAAAGGGTCTTTGCAGACTTTCAAAGTGAAGGATCTGGAGATGGGATCATCCTGCATTAGGGTAAGCTTTAAATCTGATGACAAGTGTCCATATAAGAAGAAAGAAGGGGAGAAGGCATAATGAGAAGGGCGTGAGAAGGCAGAGGTGGAGATTGGAGTGACACAGCTCCAAGACAGGGAATGTCAAGGATCCCTGACAGCCACCAGAAGCTAGAAAAGAATATGGAAAAGAAGATTTTTCAGAGTCTCTTGGAGGAACCCACCCTGCCTATACCTCAGACTCCCAGCCGCCAGAACTGTGAGAGAATCAATTTCCATTGTTTCCAGCCACTCTGTGGTAATTTGTTACAGGAGCCCTGGAAAAATGAATAAAAGACCAATCACAGCTGTCTAGCTTCATGCTAGCTCCCATTTCCCCCCTTTCCCTCCTTCCTGCGGGGCTGCCCCTACACCCAAGGTTTATGTCACTCTACCAAGTGGCCAGAGTTCCAGTGTCCATTCAAGCAACCAGAAGAGATTCACTGAGGCCTTGCTGTGTGCTGGGCATGGTGCCAGGACTGCGACATAATGGTGAAGAGGAAAGATTGCCCTATGGCAGGTCTCGATTGACTGGCCTCCTCTTTCAGGCTCCAGGAGGGAGCAGACTGAGCTTGGCAACCTGATCTTCCCTACCAGCAGAATGCCATTAGCTCATGGTCACCATCTCCGCATCAGCTGCCCAGACATGGAGAAGCACCTCCCTGCCTCGTATATGGTTAGCCTCAACATTTTGACCCCTTAGAAATAAAAGGTGTTGAATTCTTGAGCCCTAAGGGAAAAAAATCAGGATCCAGAAAATGTCCATGACTCCCAAAAGTCTGTTATGAAAATCTGTCCCTCGGGTCCTGTCAGGGGTTGAATTGTGTTCTCTCCAAATTCGTATATTGAAGTCCTGACCCCCTGTGACTCAGAATGTGACCTTATTTGGAGACAGGTTGCTAAAGATGATCAAGTCAAGATGAATGGGCCCTAATCCAATATGACTGATGGCCTTTTAAGAAAGGGAAATGTGGACACAGACAGACACACAGATAGGGGAGATCATATGAAGACGCGGGGAGAAACAGCCAAGTATAAGCCTGGGGAGAGAGGAAGAACAGATCCTTCCCTCACAGCCTTCAGGAGCCAACTCTGATAATCCCTTGATTTTGGACTTCCGGCCTCTGGAACTGTGAGACACCATATTTAAGCCACCCACTCTCTGGTACTTTGTCAGTTCAGCCCTAGAAGACTAACATAAGGTAAATACTAGGTGTGGCAGTTCTATGAGGCAATAAAACTAAGGAGGCAACTGGCCCAAGGCAACCATCAAGACAGGGACCCCTAACATGAGCTCTCCTGAGCACCAGGAATTTTATGATCCCTCTTGATAACATTCCCGTGCACAAGCCACAACTTTAGATTCAGGCATACCTAGTGTCAAAAGTGGACTTTCCAACTGTGGAACTTAGCCCAGATTCTAGGCCGAGCCTCTGCAGCTGAAAGGAGCTACATAGGGTTGATGGGATGAAATGTAACTAACAGGAGATCTGGTCCATAGGAGGCCCTCTCTGTGGGCTTGTTTAGGTCAGTCTCCCACAGAAACAGACCCTGACATAAGGATTAAGGATCAAGTGGAAGTGATTTATTTGTGAAGGCATCCTAGGAATCCTCAGTGTGGGAGTATTGAAATGATAGAAAACACAAGACAAGAAAGAAGGCAAAAGGGGGCACATTATTAAGACAGCAGTGACAAGCACTTAATCCCAGGGAGGGCAGAGAAATAGTGTGAAACAGGTGCCTCAGAGTTATCCCTACCTGACAGATGAGAGACCTGGGGTATTTAGCCACCAACTCCCATCAGCCCAGAGTTGAGGGCTACTCTTGAAGCAGTGTTAATCCTTGACTGTATCAGTTTCTTATCACTGCTATAACAAATTACCAAACAATTTTTGGCTTAAAGCAACACATATTTATTATCTCCTGGAGGTAAAAATCTGAAATGGGTCAGCAGGGCTGTGTTGCTTCTAGATATTCTAGAGAAGACTCTTTCCCTTTGTCTTTTCCACCTTGCATAGACCACTGGCATTCTTTGGCACATGGCCTCACGTCTCTCTGATCTATGCCAATGTTGTCACATCTCTTCCTCCTCTGCTTCTGTCATCACATCTTATCATGTCCTCTGAGGCTGCCCCTCCTGCCTCCCTCTTATGAAGACCCACCCAGATAATTTAGGATACTCTCCCCATCTCAAGATCCTTAATTTAGGCTCGGCGCCTGTGGCTCAATCGGCTAAGGTGCCAGCCACGTACACCTAAGGTGGCGGGTTCGAATCCCCAGCCCGGGCCCACCAAACAACAATGATGGCTGCAACCAAAAAATGGCCGGGCATTGTGGCGGGTGCCTGTGGTCCCAGCTACTTGGGAGGCGGAGGCAGGAGACTCGCTTGAGCCCAGGAGTTGGAG